>VWZV01008295.1:148443-315943 GCA_013397155.1 Irena cyanogastra | reverse complement strand
TTGCAGGGACTGATGTTGGCTTCCCTTGTTCAGCTGCCCTGGCAGTCCTGTTTCACAGTTTTTCTTTATCCATATACATTCATGAAGCTGTGAACTTCATTACTGCGTCCCTATGAGTTCCCCACATAAAAAATGTCATTTCCCAACTCTCCATCTCTTCCATAACTGTTCATCTCACATGTTCATTATGCTTTGAATTTTCTCTTAAATACAGGATGCCTTTATTACTCTGATTGCCCCAGGAGCTCTCTGTACTCTGAACACTGTTCAATGTTAACATTTTTGCAGTAAGTTTATTTTCGGTCTTGTGTTTCATTTTCTAAAGGAATTTAAAATTATGTTGTCATTTAAACTTTGACCATTTTTGCTGCCTTCTATTTAGAATTGTTGCAGAACTATTTTAACTTAATAACTATGGATTCTCTTCAGCCTTTCATGACTTGGCAACAGCCAAGATAGCAAATAATATAAACCAATTAAAATAATTTAGCATACATTTAGACAACTCTTTAAAACCATACTTCTATTAACATCCCTGTATGATATTACAGGAGTTTTATCTTCCCTAGATGTATCAAAATGCATATAAACAGATAATCTGAGGATATTCCAAATATCTTATACTCAAAAACATGATGAGGATAGCATTAGAATAGAAAGATTTGACATCTGAGCTCTAGTGGGCACTATCAGCTGCAGTTCGAATAAAACAAGACTGAAAATCCAAAGCAGTTATTGATGTAGGGGTGTTACCAGCAGTATTTTTAATTATCATCATTCTGTGCTAACCACATTTATAAAAAAACCCCAACCTTTCATATTTATAGTACCTTTCAGCAAAAGCAACTCAGAAGTATCTAAATGCTCATTTTTCTAAGCTCTTTTTTTTTCCTTCTTTATCATAAAGCCTGTAAAGGTCTATTATCCATGAAGATGCTCACTCGGTGCACATTTCCATACGTTCCCACTCATTTTTATTGAAATCAGGCAGTAGTCCGAGGGACCCGCGTCCCCGGGAAACAAGGCAGACATCTTTTAACCTGCATGTATTACTTTGTGAGGGTGATATGATCTCTGTTCACTACAAGACCACAGTTTTGTTAAGAGCTAAAAAAGACACGGGCTCATTTTCCCTTGAAGCTCCTGCCTCGAAACCAGTAGCGAACCAAAGCCAGCGCTGTGCGAACCAAAGGTCACGTTGAGAAAAATGAAACCAGATGTGAACAGAGCAGGGCTCCAAAGCCTCACCGACAAATCCATCTTGAGGCTCGTGCTATCTCTTTGAGGGGGTGTATGTATGAGCAGCCTCAAGAGGAGTGTCAACAAATATCTCTGAATTCTAATGTTAGCACCGCTGCAGCGTTTTAAACGCCAACAGCCTGATGTCCAGTATGGAATATGAATTTCTGTCAGTGAGAGATGGTATCCTGCTTTGCACTGTGAAGTTTGTTATCTGCTTCCCACCTTAAATTAGGGCTGGCTGTCTATAGGCAGCAGCATGTAAAACTGCTATATATATTCATTCTTCAGGTACATTGCAGGGCATTTCTCAATCACTTTAAAATGGGGAAAAAAGAAACAATATTCTTTAGGGGGAATGCTCAACGTGCTCTGTCATCGTTAATAGCCCTGTATGCATTTAAGAGAATGAATATTTACCTTACAAATTGTGGCTAAAGTTATATTGGAAAAATACCTGTCTGCACATAGCATTAAGATCAGGAAACTTCAGCTTCACAAATCGGAGAAAGGGGAGAATAAATCTATCTCCCACCCCCACTGTCTTTTTGCCTTTCATATTAATTTTGCTTTTTAAAAAAGGCAGCTTTTCCCAGTGAAACAGAAAAACTGGAGTTGTGTGCTTTCAGATTGGGAGAAAACAATGTTTACTATCATCACACAGGGATTCTGTAAGCAGTGAACAATGGACACTTTGCTCTCATGGCTGACCTAGTATTTCCAGCAGCACTCCAATTCAGTGGGACCAGGAAGGCAATCAACTCATCAATTGCTCTTCATCAGCAGCACAGAGCTGAAATACCAGCATTTACCTTTCAAAATCCATGAAAGTTCAAGACAGATATTTGCTTGAATTTATACTTATTTTAAATTTTTTAATAGAACTACAAACCAGTTTTTCTTCTCACTGCAGTCTCACTTTCCTCACAAAAGAAGCATCCTGTTCTGTCTCTTGCAGAGGGGATGAGCTCTGTGTGTAGCTTAGCATGGGCTCTGCTTTCAGAGCTGTGGAATGCTTGCTGATGCCTCTGTCTCCAGTTGAAATAGAGCACAATCTGAAAGCCATGATCAATTAAACTTCTGAATTTGCCTTTCAATGGAAATAAAAATGGAAATAAAATACTGCACACTTATAAACAGAGACCCTCAGAAGACAGAGGGTACATAATAAGTTTATGTATCAGTAGGATAATTCGGTCTTCATTCTTCATTGCCAGTCCCTCATTGTGATTTTGTGTTTTGTACAATTTCAGTGCTACCTCCAGTTAAAAAGTTACCAAGATCTTTCTCTATGACACTCTGATCCTCCTGCAGACTATATCTAGCCCCTAGTTTTGGTTCACAAGCAAACATCACCATCAACTCCCTTCTTTCCTTTCTTCTGCCAAAGTCACAGGCAAAAATATTCAAAATATCCAGTCCATAAGTGATTGCTAAGTTGTGGTCTCTCAGGTCAGCACTTCCCATCTAAAGACTTCTCAGTCTTGTCTCACTTGAGTGGGCTCCTGACCCACCCTCTAATAGCCCTGCTCATTCCCCTCTCCCCCAGTTCAAGTGATCATTATCCAGTATCAGATGCATTACTGAAGTCCAGGTAGACAGTATGTGCTGCATTTCCTTTGACTAGAAAATCATCTACCTTATCAGAGCCAGCTGTCGGATAATTTGGCACAATTTACCTTTGGTAGACAGGAGACAGATGGGGAGGGAATAAAAGGAAAACCATATGGAAGAAAAGGAAACTCATACAGGGAGTTGCTCTGCCTGGCAGGCAGGGACTGTGGCATGTCAGCACCATAGACACTGTCATTCTCCTCCAGGAGCTTATCTGCAGAGGGGTTTAGGAAAAAGAGGGATTGAAGGAGAAGAATGCAATAGTGCTGATCCAAAATGAGGGGGCTGGAATAAGGAAAAGCAATGAGTCTAATTAATGATCACCTTTTCCAGCATGGCTGCCAAAACACTGAATGATGACAAATGGCAAAGGTGACCAGGAAATACAAAGAGTGTTTGTTTTCCTCACAGCAGGAGAGGTAAGAAATCAAATGTAACCAAACAAGCCAGTTTTCATTTCACATAATAAGTAATTAAAACAAGGAATTTATGAAAACCAAAAGCTGAGACCTGTACAGCGTGTTACCTGCGTGGAAGAAAAGTCCACTAAGAGCTTTCCAGCTGAAAGATAGAACCCTGTATCAGAAAGCTCTATGTGACAGAGTGCTGGAACATAACAAGGCACCCTTCTGCAGCAAAGAACTCCTGGATGTGCTTATCTTCTCCTTCTGCTCTTCCCTAGGACCTTACTCTCAGATTATGTAGAGGGTTTTTTTTTTTGGTAGGGTTTGTGTTTTTTAAAATTTACTTATTTCATGAGAATAAATTTTCCTTCTAATTTTCCATATGTGTAAATTTTCTTGAGATCCTTGAGAGCTTCCCATGGATGTTAGACCAGCTTACATTTGGAGTTTTTAATTTCATCCCAGGAGCAGATCTGTGGACCTCGGGCAATATGATGTCCCAGGCTCAGGCAGTGATTTGCAAGTTAGGCTCTGCTCTTGGAAACCACTTGGTCTCACCAAACCTACATCACATGCTGAAGCAGCCCGTGGTGAATTATTTCCACTATCCCTGTGCAATCTCCTTTTCCTCTTTGAATCTACATCAATCATTTAGGAAAGTATTTTCTTCTAATTGTGCCTCAGGGGCTGATGAGCCATGGTCACTTTACGAATAAGCACTTGAACTCATATTCCCCAATTAGTTTTATTTTACCTATTAAGGATTAATGTCCAAAAGCTCATTGGCTGGCAAAATGCAAATACTTCTACCTTGACAGGAATGCCTAAAAAATTACTTGGAAGTATATTCTATGAGGTCCCAAACTATTAGCAATAGCAGTGTTCACTAAGACTAAAGACCAGCAAATAATAAAGTTACTATGCTAAACCAAACCTGTGTTGTGCTTTGATTTCTGTTTGAGGGCTGTACACAACTAATACAGTGCAGTAATACCAAAGCACTATTCAGTAAAACCCTGAGCAGTTACCATTTACAGTATATCATAGTCAGATGACAGCAGGAATGGTGGGAGTTCATTATAGGGACCATGAATTGTTGGAGGTAATTTAGATTACAATTTAAAGTTTAATTTAAAAATCTATCAACAAATGTGAAAGTGCTCGGGGAACATTTTAAAATGCACTTTAATCTCACCAGCACAAATAGCTTTTCAGAGCCCTAAACATCATCACCTGGAAAAACAGTAAAACTTTACTGCATCTTTAATTAAATTACAAACACAAAGGATAATTAACTTTTTTTATTTTTATTTTATTCATGCCATTGTTTCCCTTCAGAGTCAATATCTCCAAGTTGCAGGAACAGGATGTTATGAAGAAGTTTACAGCCTGCACATTCCCCCAGGATATTATTGCATCAGGCAGATGAAGTGCAATACACGTGCACGCACACACACACACACAGACACACACACTGAATTGACAGAGGTACCAGAGACTGACTAAGAGGTTCACCAAAGCATGTAAGAAGCCTGGTTTGAAAAAAAGAAGAGGAATGAATCAATCAGCCAGCCAGCTGAACAGGGAAGGCAGACTCTGCTGTCCTCAGCATGCACTGCAGGGGCCACACAGTTCATACCACAGGACAGCTGGGAAATTAGAATCCAGCTTGCTCATTCTGGCCCCTCACAGAAATGAAGCCATTCACTCACATCTTGATTTACCTTGATTTCCAAGGCCCCATCATCTCACCATTATTTTTTGACATTACTGATTCAGAGGACACTTCTTGTTCTCCATGTTAATCAGCAGCTCTGTACAAGCAACTGCAAAACCAGGTCAGATTCTTGGCGGGAATGGTTATCCCTAATGCTTCTGAGCCATTGTTGTAATTTTACTTTATTTTCAAATTGAACATGTCTGGATTCAAAACTGTCTTAGGTCATGACTCTACAAATTGTCCTTGGCAATCCCCCAAGCACCTGTTTATACTGAGATATGTGCACTGGTATTGCCTTTATAGAGTTTTATACCAAAGCATTCAAGTGCATGCTCATTTGGAGAGCCTTAAATTGGGGAGCACATGAGAGAGACAGAGAAAAAACCACAGCCACATGCCAGTATTTCCATAGCTTTGCCTCCAAATCATAAGCACATGGTGTTGCTCAGGTTGGTTACAGAGGTGTGTAGAACAGAAACATGAAACTATGCTACCCTGATGGAAAGCTGCTGCTTGGAAAACTTTGTATGAACTGAGATCAAGAGCTTTGAAATTCTTCTAAAATCTCTGAAAAAGCCAAGTCTGAAAAAAGGCAATTTTGATGTCTTCAGAACAGACACTTAGTTTTCCCTGCACCCAGCAGGACTGCTCACTTGAGAAGAAGAAATAAAATAAACCCAAATCTGTTCTCTTTTGTTATCCATGATTTTACTCCAGGATATACATATGTGTCTACAAACATAAACTGCAATTTGGTGATATCTGGGCTAAGCTATTGATTTACTACCATAAGAAGAGGCCCATCACTGCCAGTTTTTACCAGCTACAGATCCTGCTCTGGCCCTCATGATGCCTCCATATTCATTTGGCCTTATGGTGTACAGACCCAACTGGTTAAGGCAGTGGGAAAAGTCTGTTTTCTTGTATTGCTTTTCCTCCAGACAGGCCAAGAAAATGATCTCAGAAAATGCTCATGCAAGTACCAAAAGGCACAGGATCACCTGGAGAGGGAATGAACAAGACAGAGATTGTCCCCTTTCACCTGCAGGGTGACATTACAGCATTTAAACTATATTGTTTAAACATCCACTTTGGGAGATCTCTTCTGGAGTGAAGTGCTGGCCAGAAAAGAGATGGGACTGTGAGCACACACACAGCCTCTTGTTTGGTATCTCTGAGAAACAGGACTTCTGGGCCAGCCTTTCTTTCTACAGAATTTCATCAAAGGCAGTGTTACCCTGCCTATCCTGCAGCCAAACAGCTGCAAAGTGGTTTCAAAACAGAAGCCATGGCTCCTGAATACAGCCACACAGCTTCCTCTTCAAAGGCAGATTGCTCAAGCCACAGGCAAAATAAATTTGGACCTGTCTGCAAAATACTGGATAGACACCCCAAGAGAAACATCTGACTTCACCAAATTTTTTCTTCTCCTGGAGGGAACAACAAGAAATATTCCGAATTTTTGCTAGCAGCTTCACCCCAAAGAATAAAAGGCAAGAACATATGTGTCCAGTTGTCATGGGACTGAGCAGCTTTATCCCTCTCACGAGCCTTTGCTGCCCTCTGTACATGAATGAGCTCAAGGCACAACCAGCACCTCCCTGAGAGGCACAAACACTCTTCTGAACATGCTGGTCCTGCTCCAGCTTTTCCAGCACTTACACACCCAAGGAATAACCTTCAAAATCACCAAGATTGCCCATGATGGGTCTGCACAGCCTCTTGCTTGCACACAGAGAGGACTGTGTGATACTGAGAGATCCCACAGGCAGGTGCACGCCATAAAGACAAAATTATGTGTAAATATGTGAAATGAATATTGAAGGAGCAAGGCATGACACAGGGGGGAGGTGAGAGGGAGGGATAGAGACTGCCATCCTCTGGAAATGAGTGTAGGACTTCATTACATGGGCAGAAATAAAGAAATAACACAGAATAAAAGGAGCACCACACAAACTATATATCATTTTAATTAAAATCTACTATCTGCTAAATATATGTACAGCTGTTGGATTTCTTAAGCCAACTGATTCAAATAGGTTTCACAAGGGTTCACAGATAAGGAATTAAGAAATAAAATCAAAGGTGCCTTGATAACTAGCTGGAAACTGATCCCCTTTTGGGAAAGTCTTTATTTTATGTAAGTCAATATGGGAGGGGGTGTTGATCATGGAAGACAAGCCTCTTAATTCCTTTCAAATAAAATGAGCAGGCATGACATGGTGCTATCACAGAAGAGAAAGAGCTGCCTGTGTGTATTAAACGTTAGTGCTTTGCCTGCTTAATTATTGGTTAATCTAGCAATTTAGCATGCTTCATTTAATTCTAATTAGGAGAATTAATAGGCAGGGAATAAAGATTTAAATAGACTGGCACAAAACAAAACTGAGACTTAAACTGCTCTTGGAAAATGCAGCTTTTTTTTTTTTAATACAATTCTACAGCTCCTCATGCCTCTCCTCAGCAATGCTGCTATCTTAAATGAGAAGGTCTATGTCAAATGGGTGATTTTAAACTATCCTGGACCCACTTCTCCCTTGGCATTGATGAGTGGAGCTGTGTGGATTTACACCTGCGATCAGGGTGTCTCTTTTTACTCCTCTCTCTCCCTTTGAATCTAGACTTTGGGGTTTGACCTCCTACTCTGAAAAGGACATATGATATGGTAGGAGATTACTGTATTATTTTTACACATCTCTCTCACTTTCTGTCTTTTTTTTAAGAGCACTGGGGGTAGGAGATAATGTAGTAGTGACACCGTCCTCAGGAGTTACACACCATTCATGTTAAGTGATGCCTTAACTCGTGGAATTGTAAATTATTTTATTCCTTCCTCAGTCTGATGCCTTCTTTATTTTCTCTCTCCTGGCAAAGCTTTGGGGGATGAAGACACGCTCCTTTTCCACTTCACCAGCTGGCTGCCTTCCATTCCTGCCGCCCCCAAATGTTACAGCCTGATTTGCATGGTGTGTTTGTCTTTGCTAATCAAGCCGCGTACTCTGACAAGTCCTACGACATTGGACATGGCTGTTCTTCTAATTAAGGTGCTAATTGAATTAAATGGCTGTGGTAATGAGCAGATGAGCAGCATAAAAAGTAAAGAGTCAGATAGGCCAATTAACAAAAGAGCTGAGCATAATTATAACATTTAAAATACATGCAGCTCTGTACCAATATTGTTAATTGTTACAGGGGAATTTATGATAATTGACTCAACAACAGGCATGCAGACTTAACCTGGGATGGAGCCTGTAATTAAAAAAATTATATTCAACACAAAATCCAGAGCGGGGATAATTAACACTTGATTTACATAAAATATGTTTATAAAGTGAAGCAGAGCACTGCACAAATCCTATGGCAAACATGAATTCTGCTGCATGGTGGCATTTAGAAGTGTGACCAGAGTAGGAAACAGGCTAGAATTGAAGCTAGTTTCAGACCTAAGCATGGGTCATGGCTGACTTTTGAGACCTTACTGCATTCTGCTGGCAGAGTTCTGGCAAACTCACAGTCCCCACGCCATTCAGCAGAATTACATCTGTCCTGGCTGTGGGTGCTGCTGTGCCCCAGCTGTGGATGTGTTATTCCTGCACAAGAGCACTTTGAGCAGCATGAGCAGAGATGCCTGCTCTGGGAGCACAGCTGCCTGGGCAGGAAATCTCTCTCCCTTACCACAGCTGAACTCTCCACCAGGGGCTCTACCAGCACAGCCAGAGCGCCTGCAGCCCGGCTGGGCCTTTTCGCTGGGCTCTTGCCCAGGGTGGCCAGAGCAAACCCCTAGGAAAAGCCCTGGGAGTGAGCTGGAGCCCGGGGTTCCATTTGCACCTGGAGGATGATGATTTTTCTTGTTTTGCCTGCAGAGCTATATCCTCTCTTTCCCTCTGCTCTCCCTCTGCCAGTGAACTGCCAGGGAATTGCCAGGCTCAGGCACAGTCTCCTCCCTCTCCCCTTCACTCAGCACAGCACAGAGATAAAGACATCGGTCTGAATTTTTTCAGGGCAAGGGGTGGCCAGGGCCTGGATCTCCCATAGCCTGCTTAAGGCCTCTAAGCACTAAACTAACATGTGTGCTACTATATGCCATCAAACCAGCAGATAGATAGCACAGCATCTTTTATCTCTGTGTAATGGATGTTTGTAATCACCTTTACTAAAAGTCTAGGACTTGGAGTAAAGGCTTCACTCAGATATGTCAGTATGTTCAGACATCACTACTGACATGTCCTAGACAGTCAGTGTGCCAAAAACCCGATGCCAAAACCACTCTGTGAACCCACCTGAAGCAAACTTCTGAGAACTCTCACTGCTTCCCTGTGGTTCCATGGACTTTACCCTCAGCCTGCAGATCCTCAGTGGCTGGAGAACAGTTGCATTATTAGATGTAGAAATGGCCCAAACTCAGATGCAACTCACACAAAAATGTGAAATATCATTATGTTTGGGGAGGGGAGGTTTCCCCTAAAAACTGCAAAAAGAGTACTGACTTTGGCAATCTCATGCTCCTCAGGCTTGTTGAAGGAAAACTACAAATTATTTTGGTGCCAAATATCTTCTCAGGCACATTCATTGCCATTGTGACTTGTCAGTATCTTTATCTCTTCAAGTAATAATTATGTACTATTTGCAAAACCAAAAATGTGCAGTTATAGTTATATGAGAAAGGGCAAATTAGAAGAATCTCAGTTACAGTAACCATGTGTCACAAGGAAGTTTGCAGAAACAGTAGGAGGTATTTCAGGAAATTACAGCACACAAACATGCAGCTTTCTTCATATTTTTAATTGTGCCCCTGCTGCCACTGACTACCCCAGTCTGCCTGCAGTTGTGTCCAGCACTGAGACAGTTAGAGGCTGGATGCTGTCCTGCAGATAAATACATTGCACTGTTCATCAGAGTAATCTTTTGTCTCAATGTGAGTGGAGATGTGCAAGACAGGAAAAGAGCACAATAGCATTTACGGTGAATTTTATAAAGCCTGTGCTCCCCAGCTGCTGCCACAACAATGTCAAAACCACCTCAGGAGGCTGTTGTGGAAGACTGTTAGTCGAATGAGCAGAAAAAGGCAATTTTTAGCCATGAGACCAGCAGCCATCCTCAGCCAGCAAAAGAGCCTGAGACTGGGGGTCTAAAATTTTGAAGCTGGGTGGCAACACTGACAGAAGAGTTAGCCAGGGTTTTATCTGCATATGTTTGATTTTCTTTCCTTCTCCAAGCCAATAGCCATAAACCTGTTCAGTCCACTGAATCTGACCCTGAGACCCTCCACAGAGAAAATTAGGAATGAACATGAGTACTGCAACTAAGGCAGTCTGTAGTCTGTTGTCTGCGA
Source organism: Irena cyanogastra (assembly GCA_013397155.1). Classification (NCBI taxonomy): domain Eukaryota; kingdom Metazoa; phylum Chordata; class Aves; order Passeriformes; family Irenidae; genus Irena; species Irena cyanogastra. Next base: position 305,634 of record VWZV01008295.1, on the reverse strand, counting down.
TGCATCACTGTACTGTTAATCACCATAGGAGGCTCATTTATCCCTGCAGCCTCTTTGTGGGTCTTTGGCAGAGAAAAACAACGTGCTAAGCTAATTCTCAATATATATGTTGTTTTGGAATGGCTTGGATGTAAACAGGCCATAGAAAATTACACAGTGAACCAGTCCAGAAACAGAGATGTTGACAACCTGGAGGATTTTGTGCATACAGATTAAAATCACCGCTTGTTATTTTTTTTTTTTTTTTGGAATCTCAAAATGTGTTCGGGCTGGAAGAGGGACAAGCAAAAAAATACAACATTTCCTCAGAGACCTTGATATTTTAGGTTCTGATCCTGCAAATGCTTAGGCACAAACCTAAATTAGGGTGCAATTACTCCTATTGACCCTAATGTGGCTAATCATAGAGGCAAAGTTGGGTGTGGGCGGAAGTGGTTAGGGAATCAAGATTAATTATGCATAAATTTTGTCACAAAACATACTGACCTGTGAGGCAAATTTCCTAAGCTCTACTGAGAGTATTGGCTTCTGCATGAACAACTGTACCCTTGAATAGTTCATTTACACACCTGTCTTGACAATGGAACCTTGAAAACAGCCTTTTACTGCAGATGAAGGTAGAAAAAAATCTACATTTATCTAATTTCCTTGACTTTATAAAATGAAGATTTCAATGAATCAAAACACCTATAATGTTATCCATGTCCTATTGTATATTTCACATAGATAGTCAAAAATCATCCTGCCAAAAAATCACCAGTACAATGACAAGCCAGAATACTCAAAAGTAAAGTAATACTCAGCCAGTTGTTTCTAATATTTAGAAAAATGTAGAATTCCATAATTTATGCAAAATTCTAGAATAGTCTTTGTTTCTTTATCCATCAAACCTTATTGCTAAGTAATGATTGGACAGACTGTGTGTGCTATGTGGGGTTTTTTTGTCACAGGAAATTTTATCTGTTCACTGATTAAATAAGTGCATATTCCTGACATGACTGGTGAAATGTGTGTGCTTGGAAATCAACTTTATCTGATGTTTTTCTTGCACCAAAAATTGCAGGCTGCATTATTTAGCCAGCATGAAAGTCTTGCTAAATAATTCGGCCAATGAAACATTCAGATCCACGTGCAAGGTTTGTAAGCTTAATAGTAGCTGTAATGAACATGTGAGAAGCAACAAGTGACTGGAGTTTCCAAGTCACTGGAAAAGTTCTTTGGATATCTCACATTTGCTTTCACTCAGCCACATTCCCTAAAATGTGCCATGGCCACAAAACTACGATGCATCCCAGGGGTTTAAGGTGAGAAGACATTACCTGTTATTATGGGATAAGAATTAAAGTTAACAGTAATAATGGAAACAAGAAAGAGCTGAAATATGATCTCCAGAGACCATTAGGACATCATCTGTACAAAGACAAGTCCTAAGAAAATGTTTAAATTCAGCTCAAAGTCTAATAAAGTTATGCAAATTTGATGTAGGTATTTTATATTATAAGAATTATATTTCATAAATCTTGCAATATTTTACGTTATTATAAATATTGTAAAATAAAACCATTTTTATGTGATTTTTTTTCTTGATAGAAAACAGATCCTAGTGATCTCAAAAATTACTACTTCAGTTTTGCAGAGACTTAAGTTTCTGTCAGGCAGATTGAAAAATTTCTGACCAGGCAAAAGTGGTCACTAGATAAGAACTCATGCTTGCAGAAAATGAGCTAAAAATAAGTAAAGATTATTAAAACCAGAAATGAATATTGAATATTGTAGTTAATATTGCCCTAGCAACAACATCAAGAGCAGGTGCAGCTGCTCCCTCATATTTTCTTAGGCAAGAAATAGGCTTCACCAAGACCTAAACATTTGCAGAGTGGTGTCCAGACATATTTTCCTAGAGTGAATACACCCTCTTGGCTCATATTTTCAAATTTTCCCAAGCATATAACAGAACAGCAAGCAATGTCATCAGCTGACAGCAGAACCATTTGCTTGCCTGTGCCCTGTCAATCTGTAGGCTCATCCTCATCACAGAAATACATAACAGAGGGAGCTGCATCACTGAACCCAAGGACAGGTCTACAAAGGAGGCACTCACGAATTTTTTTGGCTGTACCATGAAGAAAGGCATAAGGGAGAGGCTCATTACTGATGTTTCCAGTGAGGGTTTACCCAGTGCTGCCAGCTTTAGGGAGTGCAGTAGCATGTGAGTCCAATCAAAATGATAGAGAGGTACAATACCTGGGCTGACAAATCGTGCAGCTTCAGGAGCAGATGCTTGAAGGGAAGGATAACACTTCTCAAAGTGAGGTCTCTGCAGAGGTGACAACGTGTCTTCAGAGGCTGGAGTGTCAGAGGACAGACTTCATTTAGCAAAGATCACAAATGAGGCCCATAAATTTTAGGAAGGAGAGGTTTTTGCCATGTGTTCAAAAGCATGTCAACAACCACAACATGAATATTCGGTAGAGGAGCTTTAACATGACTATTTAGCTTTTGATCTGTGTGTCACGTATTTTACATGAGTCCACACATGCTTCAAGTAAAAGTTTTGCCCATGGGGATGAGCTGGACACATCCTTAAATCACCTTCAAAGTGACCTTAGTTTTAGTGATTCAAGTATATTATAGGCCTGGTTAATTAGCTCCAAAAATGCCATGAGCAGAGGAAGAAAGTGAAAAAAGCATGGCCATGGCCCAGCCTGCAAATACAGGAAGAAATCTTCCATAACAGCAATGTTTAAAAGAAAAATCCTTTTACAGTGTAACTGTAACCTGGCTGTGTAATTTATAAGTATTGGGAATCTTTCAGCTGGCCAGAGATGTTATAATTATACCACAGGAATCTGACTATGAATTTGGCGTATCAGTTTTGAAAAGATGCCCCAGGGCTTCCAAGCTCCCATAATTTTACTTGAGCAGTAATGGAATAAATACAATCTAGATACATGTTGCTGTTCCTCAGCATAACTACTTCTTCAGGCAGATTTGCCATAATGCACTCTGAACAGAAAAACTATGGCTCATTTACAAATGTAATTTCAATTGAGGATAGTTTTCCAATCTTCTTTCATTTGAGTCTCCATTGAACTCCTTCTCCTTTTTGATGGCGTGATTAGACATTGTGAGAGCTGTTGCAGATTAGTCAAGCACAGAGAGAGAAAATTGGGAAGGATGTTTTATCAGTGCACGTCACAATATATGAAAGCAGATGTGTATGCTCTGAGCTGTTCCCTCAAATTACTGTTATGGAATAATTTAGCCCTTTTGATTCTCACAGATTACTGCTTCCACTGATCATGCTGTCAAAATCAAAGTGAGCACTTCATTCCGCTTTTATTCATGCCAGATCTATTTTGCTTTCATAATGAGCAGATATTACCACTGCACAAAGAGGATAAAGACATTCACAGTGATAGATAGGCGAGAGATTAAATGGGATCTTTATGACTTCTCCAGCCATCAGTTTTGACTGTGCGATAAGACGAGTCGAGTTGGGCACTGATTTGTTCTTTATTGGAGCCAATATTAGCATGGGCTTACCGGTGCACAGTCTGACAAAATCCATTTAAGGTGGAATCTGTATAACAATCCACGAGTTACAAGAACTTCTCCTATAAGATGCGTCTTCAGCAACCTCAGCAAAGGCAAAATAAGCCATTTTATCATTGTAACTCCCTACTTTCTGTGGCAATACTCAATTAATAAATACTACATAATTCTGGGATTTATCAACCTAGATCCTGGAACCACAGGTTTAAATCCTTATACTCAAATCACCCCTTAGCTTGCCATTGTTCTAAGGTCTGTTTGGGCAAACCCTTAAAATCCAGGCCGTACCTGATGCACCCAAGTTTTAGAGGTTGTCTGGCAAAGTTTCTCCTCTTTGGCTACAGGCTTTCACCCTGCTTCACAGCCCTGTTTCCCTTTCAGGGTTTCTCTCACCTCTTCTCCAGCCTGCAGGAAGAACAGTGTTACACGTCCACGGCGTGCAAGTCCTTTGCCATGAAAGATCCCCTGGAAATACTATTGAATAAGGGCCAGTAAAGTGTGTTACAGGGAAATTTGAACAGCTTCCACTGAGAAGCTGAGACTTTGGTAATAAACATGGACCTGCTTCGTTTTCAAATGTCTCAGAGTGGGGCTGGAGGTCGCATGTCTTTCTGGCATCACAAGTCTTGATGTTTTTCATTCCAGCAGCAGATTACAAGGAAGTTATGGAGGGAACAGCACCTGAACCCTGCTATCCATCACCACTGTGGGTGCTGGGATTGCCTGAAAATGGGAGGATGGGAGATGTATATTTTCAATCTGCAGTTCAGCCAATTGCTCAGCTGAAGGTCCAAGTACATTTTCTGCTCTCTTCTGCCATGGTTGAAGCAAAGAGTAGTCACAGATAAACTGTGATCTGGGGATCAGGATCAGCATTCAGAGTTGCAAATGGTATATAAATACATTGTAGTCAAATTATCTCCATATTTTTGACTAGTAAAAAAGTCTTTTGAGGGACAGGTATTTTTAGGAGATCAGAGTCTGCCATGATTCTGATATTAATCATAAAGGGCTGAAGGGGCTGGGGCACTTCCAGATACCAAATCAATTCTGTCCTGTTTCAAGACAAAGGTATTAGTTTACTTAGAATATTTATGTAATTTACTGTTCTTCTGGATTATGAGTGGGCCAAAAGCATCAATCAAAGTCTCACTGAATTTGATCTTGTTCCAATCCTTTCTGAAAGCCCACTCTGACAAGTTTTCTTTAAGCAATGCCCATGACCCTACCCACATCCCCCTCTGCATGTGGAAATCTCACGAGGCCTCTAGCAATCCTCCAGCCCTACACAAGGCTACTCAGCAGCTGATGCTGTGTGGTTATTCCCTTCAGTCCACATCAGAGCACATTTCATACCTGTTAAACCAGCACACACAAGACAGCAACTCTTTTTTGTTCTTCCTCTGCTTTTATTACGATAAACTAGCTCAACTGCTTGGAAAAACATAATTTTTTTGCCTGTTTTTCTACATGCTGAGGAAGCAGTTGGTTAATACATACTTCTGTAGGTAAGTAAAGAGACAGTAACAACTCCCTGTGATGACTTGGCCATATGTGTAATTTCTTGCACCTATATATATGTAGTTATGATTCATATATTCACCAACATTTTATTTCAAAGTATAAGTCCAATCAACTCAATAGACATCATAGTAGTCAATATATAGGGAACCAAAACTTTTATGGACAACTCAAGAATGGCAAGGTTGAAAAAGACATAATACAACTCAAACCTAGATAAATGAAGCATGCAGGAGTAATGATTGACTTCACATCTGTATTAACAAACAGATGAAAGGAGAACCACCAATAGCACAACAGCCACATGAAGTTTACAGTCAGCCTCAGCTAGGAGTGCTGAGCTCTCTCATCACTGGATGAATTCAAGGAGACCAACAGATCCTTGTCTTTACTAATCTCAAATTTTTTCCTTATTTCAAGCTCTGTCAAAAAATGGGTATTTGAGCTAAATTTATTTCCTATTTTTTACAGTTCATAGGTGTTCTGAACAGAAAAACAGGCTCAATGTGACATTTTGCTGTAAGACAACAAGAAATCCAGGGCTTTGAGATAGAAATTAGTGATTTCAATTAAGTCACAGATAATGTTGCACAGACAATACAACCCCAAACAGACAGTGCCTTCCACCATATAACACTCCAGTTTAATATTGACAAATATTAATATTGATAACATCTCATTCTGCCTTGTATTACCAGTATCCTGTAGGCAACAGTCATAAACATTTTTTTTGTATTCATCCATGAAAAGACAGCTCCCCTGTGGTCTTAAACAACTGGGGATAGATGACTCTGGCCTCCAGCACAGTCAGCAGTGCTGACCAGAGGCAGGGCTATGGCAAGGTTCTTGTCCTCACAGACCTGTGCCACCTGCATTACAAGTATATGGCAGTGTAGAAGACCCTATCAAGAAAAAAAAACAACTATCAACTAGGTCCCTGCACCTTGCTGTGCACATCTTAATGTTCCTTAGCATCTTTTCTTAGGCAATTAGAGAGTGAATTAAAAGAGTTCTTTAAAAGAATCCAGTCCTGGGGACATCTACAGGAGTTCTATTTATACCAATGAAAAAGTTCTTTCTAATTTGGTCTTACTTTTACTCACCTGAAAGAACACAAATAGATCCAAGATAGGTGTTTACCTGTTACTTTAAAAATCCACAGATGGCATAAATTCTTTAACTTCCATTCCCTCTTCATGAAATTCCAAAAAGGATTCCCTGCTGTGGTTACAGAAAGATGCTTAAAAACTGGGGTAAAGTTCTGGTTCTGTTGGGTAAGACTCCTCAGTTCCTTGAGTCTAATAATGCATTATTTATTCTCTCCATTTTAAACTCATCAGAGAAACAACTGTGTTTAAACACCAATAAAACCAGCATTGCCTCTATATACAGAGGTTTGTGTGGTTTGGTCTTCTTAACAATGAAATGACAAATTTGTAGCTCATAATGCTGCCTTTTCTGTGAGGACACATGTGGAGACCTGCTGCTCACACCTGCTTTAGGAAAGGATTCCACTCATACACATGCACACACCTTCTGGTCTCAGCAAACTGTTGGGTGTATAAATAAAAGAGGAAATACAAAAATGTGAGTGATAACTTTGCATACACACAAGCATCTTTCTTCCAGACAAAGCATTTTGTCACATCTCTTTTTCAGCTTCCCATCCTGTAAAATGAGGATAATCATAATAATCTCATTGACATGGAGAGAAATTGCCCAGCCTTCAAGAAATGCCATAAGAGCTTTGAAGGGTTTGTGTTACAGGAACAGAAAATATGAACAGAGAGATGATACACAAATAATGAAGCAGAGGAAGTTAGTGAGATAGGAGCAAGGTACCCCATCCTCAAAAAACAGTGGAATGTGAAGCCTGTGGAAACTCACTGAGTATTTGATATGGCAATCAAAAATGTATCTGAGGTAAAGCATCACTATAAAAACAGTCACAGTCATTCGTTGTAGGTGCCATTAAATGTGACCAGACTGTGATTTGTGCCACTGTCATGGGATTGATTTTGTCTATGTCTGGGCTGCTCACTGTGTCAATTCCACCAGTAAGTCATTTTATAGCTTTGGTATGTAGTGACTGGGTATAAACTGGGTATAAACTCCCAAACTTCCAAACCAATGCCCAGAGCAAACCCCACCCGAGTGCTCCATCAGGGCTGTTGCTACCCATCCTTCAGACAGCAGGGCCAGGCACCTGGAGCACGTTTGGGAAGGCCAGTGCAGCTCCTCCTGCTCCCAGCACCAGGAGCCTTCACACAGCTGGCCCCAGCACTGGGAGAATCACCCACGGCACAGGCTCATGCCAAAGGCATTGCTGTGACCACAGCTGAGAACATCTGGATTGAACTAAAGTTTAATTGGGATGATATTAAGAAATGGTAATGATTTCTGGCATGAATGAATTATGGGCTGGTGCCCTTCTCAGCAGAACATTCTTATCTTTGCTAAAGTTACCTTAAGGAGATAAGAAAACACATTAAGAAGGAACTTAAGCCGTTGTTCCAGGTAAAAACCAAGGAACTCAAGGTAAAATATGATCCCATTGAAGGATTTGTGGGCATGACCGCAGGTAGGTATGTGCCATATGCTGAATGCTATACCCAGCAGAGGCTTTTCTACACTTGTCTTAAAATGAGACATTTGTAAGTAGAAGTGTTTTCAAAGGCCAGGGAAACAGTGAAGGCTAAGGACAGTGAATTGTCAACATACATGAGAGGCTTAGGGAAAAGAGGGTCATCTGGAATAAGTTATTTCTATGTCATTTAACAATCCATAGAAATGAAAGCAGGAGAAATTAGAAGATACAGCTACAAAGGTAGCTTCTCATTCAAGTTCAACCCCTAAGAATCATTAATGTTACAAGTATATAGCAAGGTATAAACCAAAATTGTTCACGTGACCTAATATGCTTCCTTTATAACAAACGTAAGATGTCCAGGCCCTACAGCATTGCTGAGAAGAATTGGTTTTGTGTTTGCATGCATCAAAGAAGGAGCCAAAAGACTGCACTAAGAAAGAGGAGGGGAAGAACTTCCCCTTCTGAAGTAGCAGGGCCCTTAGGGAAAGCCTTAAGAAAACTGAGAGGTTGTGTTTGCCCAAGATTTGTCTTTGATTTAGAATGATGAGAGGCTACAGCAGCTCTTGTTGCCTGGCTCCTGCCTAGATCAAGGACTCAGGACAGTTCAGCCTTAGTACATAGAGTGGAGCAGATGCTCCCACAGCCCATTTATCTGTTTATTGCCTTTAGAGGAGTCTCTGCTGAGCGCTGAGAACAAAAGAATGTCACACTGAGGGGTGCACAGTCAAGGAGGGGTCCTGCCTGGGATGGGCACAGGCAGTGACAGGGAGAAACAGGCACTGCCAGAATCACCAAATGAGGAAAGAGATGCCTCTGTCTTCCTGTCTCCCCTGATTTGCAGTAAATGTTCCTGGTGACATCCATGAGCCCATGCCCTGCAGCCTTGGAGTGAGGACTGTGCCACAGAGCAGGCACAGCCCTGTCCCAGTTCCTTTGGGCAGCCAAGCAGCTTAAAAGAAGAGCAGCAGTTTATATTGCACCAAAGACTCCTGTGACATCGAGTGAGCAATCTGCATTTGGGCAAACACGTGGCCATGTTGCCTTTGGCAAACACAGTGTTTGTAATTGCTGTGCTGCTCCCAGCACACAGCCACCAAACACTGCTTTGGTCCTGCACCCCAAACAGGCTCCTCCTGCCACGCTGAGAGCACAGACACACTGCTGGGAACAGCATTGCTTTCACTTGCTGTTGAATGACACTCCGACCACCTCACAACCTCTCCTGTTCCCTGATTTAAGCTACTGTTATAATTTGAAGTTTTAGCAGGGCAGGAGCAAAGCCACTGTAAAAGTAAAAACCAAAATGATGCAGAGAACTAGAAGATGAAGGGAAGAAAAACAACTGTTCCTGTTGTTAAATTCAATGGCAGTAAATCCCCTTCTTTTTTCCAGTAGGTTTTTTTTTTAAGAAATAATTTACAGTTCAAAACATATCTCATGGCATACAAATCAATCTTTATTGAGCCTGCCTGCCATTAGAGAAGGTCCAGAAGGGAAAAAATAAAAATGAACAATAAATAGTTGCATTCTGACACATTTTTCATTTGTCTGTTGTTTGTGTTGTTCATAAAGTTTAAATAAAAGTCCAGGTTGTCCTTCAGATTTCCCCATTTTGCAGTAGGGCCAGTGGGCTACCAGAGGGTTTTCCCTGCTGCAGAGCATCTGGATCTGGAGCTGTGCAGATATGCCTAAAGCAGAGAGTGACAACTAACACCAGCAAACAGCCATCGAAACAAGACTGTGCTGTTTCAGCCCTGATTCCAAAACAAAATCAGCTCCCTTTGGTCCAACCGGTGTGTTTTAAATACTTTGATGAAGTTTCCACCTTAAGGATTGCGGGGAGGAAAAAATAGAAAAGCAAATTGCAGAGTGTAGTCTGAAGTACTTGCGATCCTTGTGACAAATACTAATGTATAAATCAGCAGCCCAATCCAGGCCCGGGCCGCTGATCATGTTCTTTGCTGAAATGTCACCTGTTCCTATCTAACGATTTGCATAATGCAAAGCTTCTCACTCGTAAAATACAGATTAAGAGGGGAAGCAAAGAGTCATTCTCGAACCATGGAGCCATTTCAAACAGAAAAAAAAAGTCTTTACTATTAACCCTGTCACAGCCACAGGCTTTATTCCCCTGTTTTCTATTTGAAATGATAGCTCCATTGGGAAAGGGAAATAACCAGTAAGAATCCAGCCTCGCCTTTTTATTGGTTTGCTTCATTTCTGTTAAACTCTCAAATTTAGCATGGAAAGAAGTAAAATAATTAAACTATTTAACACTGGAATATTAGTGAAACGTTTGACTAGTCTCATAGAGCCTGTCTGAAATGCATGAACATCTGGACATACATAGACAGATTCCTGTCAGCTTCAGTGGGGTAAGGCTCCAGTAGCCATTTTGAGGGAGTTTCTTTACTATTTTTGTCCCTGTACCTCTTAATTTACCATAAGGTCTATGTCTCTGATTGCTATCTCACTGCCTAGGAAGAAGCAGGAGGGGGGCTTTTTTCTTTCCCTGCAGTGAAGACAGCAGCCCTTATATCCACACAAATTTCTTTTAAATCATCTTTATGCAGTATTGGCTTTATATTGCTAATAAAAAGCATTCAGAGTACAGCTGGAATTACAGACACAAAATCAGAAAGGCGTGTTGAACTATTTCAGATTTGAAAACAATTCTAATTGTTAAAGGTCAGAATGAGGCTTATCCTTTCCCACATTATCCTAACAAAGACTGGTCTCCTGCAGGGCTCTCAGCTGTCCCTGTAAGGAGCTAGTCCAGGCCAGTAGCAGAAACTGGGTTCTGGCATTCATTTGGCTCAGGGTGGTAACTCCTTTGCTCCAACTGACTGTACTGTTCTGAGGCAAAGTTTTTCAAGGGATGGAGTCTGTTTTCTTGCAAGAAATTCAAACTCGCATATGCACGTATAACACAAGGGCAGCCTGACATTGTCCTGGCTGCAGCATGTGCCACATCTTTTACAAGGACTTTTTACATTGTCCTGGCTGCAGCATGTGCCACATCTTTTACAAGGACTTTTTACAAGGGCATGTAGTGATAGGATGACAGAGAATGCTTTAAACTGAGAATAGGTATAGATCAGATGTCAGGAAGAAATTCTTTGCTGTGAGGGTGGTCAGGCACTGGCATAAGGTGCCCAGAGAAGCTGTGGATGCCCCATCCCTACAAGTGTTCAAGACCAGGTTGGGCAGGGCTTGGAGCAGCCTGGGATGGTGGAAGGTGTCCCTGCCCGTGGCAGGAGCCTTGGAGTGAGATGGCCTTTAAAGTCCCTTCCAACCAAATCATCATCTCCCCCAGGCCAGTTGTGCCTGCTTTGTCTGCAAGACATTTGGCCTAGGCAAGTTGTCTTTGATAATAGTTTAAGACCTCCATACTTAAGAGACAAGTTTCTGTGTGCTGTTGTGCCAGGGTGGGAGATGGGAGCACACGCAAATGCTGCCACATCTCTGTGTGACTGCCTGCAGGGCAGCCTTGGGGACTTTCAGGGAAACCAGGTTTTATTCTGGTGTTCCCCACTGGGCTGTGGGTGCCAATGCCCATTAACCTCCTGGGATTGGTGCAAAGCTTATCTATTTCTCGTGGTCCTGAACTGCAAGCTGCTGAAGACTCTCTGTTTTTTCTGGCAAGAGAAATATGTCATAATGAACTTGCTGCACCCCAGGCACTTCTGTTTCTTTCAGGAGGCTGCACTTGTTCACTCACCACTGATTAAGCAGTTTCGTGATTTTGTCCTCAAGATCTTTAAATCCTGGGGGAAATAAATAAGAAAGACTGAGCATAATAAGGTGTAATAATAAAGACTAAGGCTGCAGCCTTTTCTCATTGGCACACCCCTGGGGCAGCAGGGGAAAGTATGCCACTTGTGAAACTAAAGGTTGGGTCAGCTACTTTGGGATAAAGCAAAAGCTTTGAAATATTAGATATTTTCTGCTTATTTAGAGTTTCTTTTCTGATGATACAAATCTGAATGAGAATATGAGTTTCAAAATAACCTGAAATTTTAAGAGACTTCAGGAAAGAAAGTATGGTAAAATGCAGGGTATTTAAGGCTTGAAGGTGTCCCACAGCAGCATGATGCTCAAAGATGAGTTTAGACCTAACTCAACACTGATTTCCATGGGACTCATAAAAGAGGCTTTTCAGAAGAGGTAACTCCTTCCCACAAAGGGTTACTCCCTTCCTTACTGCCTGTTTCCACTAAACTAGTCAGAAATTTCTCTGATCCTACCAGTTCAGTGAAGATTGTCCAAAAAACATGACAAAAACATGGAGAAGCAGTGACATACAGGAAAGGACTTCATGGAGACAAAGCTAAAGGTGGAAAATAAGGGGATTCAGCTGATAAGAAGAAACTGAAAGGGGGGCATCAGAGACAAATTTTACATCACTGCACCAAAGAATTTTACATAGACTTAACTCTAGACCATATCCAGTCTGCCCTCAGACTCAACGAGCAGCTGTGAATATTCACTTCTGGTGAGTAGTGTAAGAGTCCAAATACAGGTTTAAGTCACAAAATTAATTGCTGAATTTGGAGCAGAGCCAAGTGCTGCTTCTCCGTGAGGTATTTTTCCTCACAGAAGTAGACTTTTATATTTTCAGCAGTATAATATAACACATTCCCTTCTGTTGGAATTCCATTAATACTTCTGTACTTTTCTTACCATTGCTCAGACCCTTTCATCTTATTCTACGGCAATTTCTAGGATTATCATACATTGCTTACATTTATATAAGTTAAACATTTGCACAAGATGTCTATGCAAAATAATAATAATAATAAAGATATTAGTGATTGCTGTGCTTAAGTCTGACCGAAAGGTGAGCTGTTTTTCTACTCTATGGAGCATTCTAGTAATCCTCAGGGAAAAAATGGAGGAACAGACATGAGGAGAGAATCAAATGGGTTGCAGGGTCAATGTGCATTATCTGAAATATTTAATAACCCTAGTCTCACAACTCTTTGGTTATACTTCTGTCCAGAAGAATAGATGTGATATGATCATTCCCTCTTTTTTTTTCTTTTCGACTAGTAGTGATGAAGGAAAGTGAGTGATTTTCTCCTCCAGTTCTTTCCCTCTGCTTCTGTCTCTTGAGAGCAATTCCTTTGCTGATTCTCGTGGCTGATATTACAGTCCCATTTACAAGATGCATCTGTCTGTCTTAAAGTGGACCAATGTGCAAGATAAATAATAAGATTATTTGTTTTCTGTGCTCAATTACAAAAAAAAAGTTCAAGTTTACATAAATACCATTCACTGACCAGGTCCTTTCTTATAAGCATCTCAAAAAGTAAGTTGCTTATTATTTTATTGAAATTGTAGCACTTTCCCTGCAGATTCTTTTTATATTTTCAAGGATATGAAAACCTGTATTAAACAATATCCTGAGGTGTAGAGCTGCACAGATCCAACCCCAAATGAGGTGCAAAACATCTTATATTAAAAGCACCACATCGCATTCACTCTCCTGCAGCAAATCCTAAAATTTACTAGTGGTAAAAATATTCCAAGGTCAACTCCACTGTGTTTTTTACTGAAAACCACTAAGGAAAAACACAATAGGAAGCAGAAGAAAATCTTTTTTTGTCCTTGATATTCCCTTGAGTGGAGACAATCTGCAAGAATTTGCATTATACACTCAAGAGCCCAGTTCCCTCCCTCCTGCCTTAGCCACTCACCCCTGCTGGAGGAGTCAATGGGTGTTCGGTGTTCCTTGCTGAGGCAGAATTGATTTGCTTGTGTTTCAGATGCTCACATCTCAGCTCTTCACGGTGCAAACAAATTGACAACTTTTCCAAACTATGAACAATCTGCTTTACCCCTGTAATCTCAGATAATAGAATACATGTATGTGAAATATGCATATTACAGGATAGAATAATTCAGTTTGAAGTGACCTACAGCAATCATTAAGCTCAGCTGCCTGTTACCAGCCTCTTACTTGTTAAAAACAAAAAGAAATCCCTAAAGTGTGGGGGGAGAGAGGCAAAAAAAGAGCGAAGGTTTTTTGCCTGTGCAGCTAATATTAGGAAAAGCAATATCTACAAAAGTCTGGCCCCTGAGCCACCTTTCTTACCAACCCAGTGGTTTGGTGTGGATTTCCTGGGAGAACAAGCTCTTGGTAGATGTTTCCAAGCAGCAATGCTTGCAAAGGAGTGGGTATTCCCTGTGATATAAACATATGTATAAAACCACAGCAGTTACTTTGTCATTGTAGATGTATGGTTAAGATATCAGAAAAGAAGGATGGAAAAATCTCCTCCTTAATATGTTTAGAGCCACCTTGTGGTCCTTCTTTGGATGCCTCCATCACCCTTCTTCTCCTGGGAGCTGGCAGGTTTGATGGCTCTCAGGCACCTGTGAGATGAGGGCTGCTCCCACCACATCAGCACTGCCATGCCCTTGTTCCCCACCACTGCAGATTTTTTTATGGTCTCAGGCAACCTAGTTATTTGTTTATGCTCCTGCAGAACATGATTTCCCAGTCAGTACCTCAAAATACTTCATAGAACTTGAATAAGAAGGAAAGAAAATGAGCATGAAGGCAGTCTGTTCTTTAAGCCTTTCCTTCCAGTTTCCAAAAGCTGGAACCTGTTGATGTTTTTAGTTTTTTTCCACATCAAATGAGACCCTTACTTACCATAGCACAATAGTGATAAAAATTTCCTACAGCATATCTGAGATAGTGGTGCACAATGCAGGCAATAATGAGTGGATTTCCAACTTGTGCAATAGTCCTGTATTTAAAAAAAAAAAGTGTCATGGTACTATTAAATATCTCCTATTTACAAATATTCAAAGCATCATATGTTGGGACTGCCTTAGCTCAGGAAAACCTTTCAGTGGTTTAACTTTGTCATGTAAAGTCAGAATATTATTAATATTTTTAAAGGTAAACAAGTGTTTTGTCAACTCGAGATCCAATTTTTTTCCTGATGTTGATGCAGGAGAGGTGACAGTGGAATCGGGCAGGGCAGGATGATCTGACCTCTCTACATAATTGAAGTCCACGACAAACTCGCTCATCTGCTCCTGTTATACCCCAAGGAGGGCAACCAGCAGATTTGTTGAACAATTCAGAGTGTCTAGAAGAGGTTTCATAATCCATGCCCTGGATCCATGCCTCTGCAGGGGAGCCACTTCCAGTGCAGGTATCCAAATGGCAAATTCCAATGCAAGGTGAAAAAACTGCTACCCATGGTCTCTGCAGAGGTGAAAAAACTGCTACCCATGGTCTCTGCAGAGGTTTTCTCATCTCTGGCAGCATCAATTATTTAAGTTTGGTGCATAAATTTAAATTAGTATAGCTAAAGGTGTGTTTAGAGCCCACTTAAACACAGGATGGAAAATAGGGATGTCCTTAAATCAGCCTAGAACATCTCGCATTTCCATACCTCTCTCAAGTACGGGGGTTTGTTTGTACCACTGTAATTTTTAGCTTTGTGCCAGATTATACTTTTCCCCCTCAATTAGCACCTCTGTCAAAGTCTCCTCAAGTCAACAAGAGGCTTTTCACTGACTCTATTAGATTTTTAGATCCACTCAAATCCTTCAGTTCATGACCTGTAATGATCACCGTAGGCTCTGGTGGAGCAGCACACTGAGCACCACACCCATATATAAATGGATGCATTCACCTCCCCGTGCATTGCTAGCTCCCAAGCTACTATTTGCTATTTTCTTAAAATGTCTCAAATTTCCCACTCCAGTCACAGTAAAGAAAGTGAAGTTGGCACTGAATTGCTTTGAATTTCCTCCTATTCGAAGGAGGAGTTCCGTACAACAGCTTAAGCAAAACATTTATTTTACCACTATTTGAAGAAAAGGAGATCAGAGGAGGCACATTTTCCTTCCTTGGGATAAAAGGACACTTTGGATGCACCTCATGAAGTTGTTGAATACATTCTTCCCTTTCCCTGGATGTCTCTATCCAAGCAGCTCTGAAAGGATGCTTGTATGTCAGGCTGGTGCTGAGCTCCAGTTTTCCCAGCCTGGAAGCTGCTCTTACCCCTGCTCTAGGCCCAGGACCTGCCATGAGTCACCTCTGCTCAATGCCACCTGTCATGGAGACAGCACAGCCTGGACAGAAAAAGGGCAATTTTTTGCTCTAGTTGCCTGTTGGAGACAAGACATGACGTCTGGAAAAGATCGCGGAGAATATTTACAGAAAAGGAAAGTCTAAATATGTCCTAAGAGGGTATGATAGGACTATCCATCTCACAGGACACACAGAACACAGAGCAGAGAAGGAAAATCTCCCTCTGAGCTCAGACACAGCCAAGTCACCCTGTTACTTTAGATGACTCACTACAGTTGGAGCAGATTTGGAGGAATTCCTCTAAAATCCAACCTGTACTGCTCATGTGCAGGAATGGGATGGCACCTCCAAGCAGTTGGCATGGAAGGCCAAAGAGGAAGGAGTAGGTAGGGAAAAGAAAATGGAAAGAAAATGGAGAGGAAGGAGCAAGAAAGAGAAGAACAGTTTGGTGGCTGCAAGGAGACTGAGCAGCGGGCAGAGACTGGAAAAGAGCAGAGGAGGACAAGAGAAGGGTTGGTCCAGGCAAGAGGGGAAGACAGAGCCCAGTTGGTCCCAGAGCTGGCTGGGAGGGAAGGGAAAGCAGGAGGAGAGGCAGAGGCGTTGCCCCCGTGCTGGGGAGTGGGAAGGTGCTGGAGTGAGGTGGGTAATAGAGCACACTCGGCTGCCTCACCAGGAATGGCAGTGACACCTGACTGGGAACTTGGGGAAAGAGTTGGCGGCTTATTAAAGCAGCTGGACCCCGGCTGAACCCCACGACTGCACGCTAGGATTGCTGTGTGCCCCTTGATAACTCACAGCTGCTGATAAAGTCCACTGGTAATGGCTTTTTGCTAATGAGAAAAGTGCTGCTGATTATGACAAATAGCCTTGGACCAACAGGCTAAGCTGCTACATAGGCTCCCAATTGTCAGTCTGGGTGATTTTTTGCATTTCATTATTTCTTTCCTGACGTCCTGGCTCCTTCTATCTTTAACGTACTCCCAGAGCCGTGTGTCACAATTTTAATAACACTTCTTTATCTCAATTTTCCCCCCCTCTCTCCATGGGAGCTGGAAACAAAAGGCTGTTACAGAAATAATGTTTAACCTCGCTCCTGTGCCGCAGGGAAAGAAACCCCACAGCTATTGTTCAAGAATTAAAAAGGCGTAAATGGGGCACACAGAGCCCACTCAACCCTAAAAGACAGACTTTTAAAAATACCTATTATTACTGTTATTTAGAGCTCTTTCATGCACAGCTTTGAGGCCTGCCATGTTTCCTTTCTCTCATCCTGTGACAAAGGTATAGCACACATCTAAGCGCAGAGAATGAAACCTTGGTGGACAGCGACACTGTCTCCCTGTTTTGAATGGCTTCTAATAATAGCAATATTATTTTAAAGGGAAGAATGTAGGGGAGAGAAGCCATCAAGGATTCAGAATAAACCTGTTATCTTCTTTGGAATTGGTTACAGGTCACCTTGTCTCTAAAATAATGAAAGCTGAAGAGTGTGGGATGGATAAAGCAGAATGAAGGCCAATGCAGGTCCTAAGACAAGGTGTGAAAATTATGCTTTTCTGCCCTTAAGGTGACAAATCAGCAGCAAAAAAATGGAGTTCACCAAGCCCTCTCCAAAGTACTCTAGGATTTGCCAAAGATCTCTGCTTTTGAGGATATGCTGCTGCCTATGGCTCTTGACTTGTAAAAGGGGCTGCTCCCTCTGTCAGATCCTTGCCCACCTTGCTCATGACCTGGTGCCCTGCAAGAGGGAAAAGGGGCAAACCACAGCCCACAGAAGCTCCTTGCAGTGGTTGTGGGGCAGGCAAGGACACCATGGAGGTTGTGATGGAGGCAATCTTTGGGCAGCTGAGTTTTCAGCCTGCACGTAATGTAAAACCAAAGAGACAGAAAAATGCTTACAAGAGCAGAATTAAAGATCAACAGCAGACAAAGTGGGGCACAGGCTCTCCCCATCCCCACTAACTAGTCAGGCAGTGAGGGATTTTAAAAGACTGAATGATCAGAGGAATCTGCAAAAGAACTGGGAGCTGAATTAGAGTTCAGAGCATGGGATTTAACTGTACGACCTTATGTCTATCACTGGCATTTCTCTTTGTCTGTGATTTTGTAAATTGCAGCACTGGAATAACATTGGCTTTACAGGTGTTACAGCCACATTACATCACAGACATTAAAATCATCTCTGTTGGAAAAGAAAATTGAGCTTAAGACTCTTAGTTCCTCTATGATTATAACATGCAACTGAAGGATTCCTTCTTTAGTTTTTAAGCATCTTGAGAAATTTTGAGATTCCTAAGCTTTGTCATCCCAAACTGAAACTGAGGAGGCACTAAATCTTCAGGTAGGTACAACTTTCACTAATAATTCTTTACATTTTTCTTGGAAAAGTTATGAATCATGAAAATAGTTAAAAATACACAAGAAAATTATAGGACCAGTTTGGAGTTTTTTACTTGAAATTTCCTTTGTCAACACCCTGTTTCTTTAGTTTTCTATAAAATCTAACCTGAAGAAAAACATAAAAAGCACATGAAATTTTTGTACCAAAGACTATCTTTAAAGTATTTGGTAATCTTGTTTATTTGAAAATAAGTGCTTTCTACCTGTATGACAGAGCTCACTCTCATACTGTAGAGCTTGATTATTTAAAATTATGATTACTATAAAGATGTTTGAAAACAATTTTTCTTTTTTGCTTTACCACAATTTCTGCTGCTCCACAAGAAGAATCTTTGCAGTATTAATTTTATTCATGCAAGGCAAGTTTACTTAATACTTACAAAATAACACACTCAGTTCACATAAGTCAACTGTAAGCGCTGGTGCAAGATCAGAGCCAGAAAATTAATGCACAATCAATTACAAAATGACTCTCAGAGCAACAGCCAGATACTAATCACTCCCTTAGAGCAGGAAATCTTCACAAAATCCCCCTGTACCTTCAAAGACCTCCTTTGGTTTGCTCCAGCTGATAACCTGCTGAAAGTCATCTCCCCTCCTGGGCTCTCTAAAACAAAGCTTGAGGAATAATTCTCAGCTGGACTGTTTCTGGGGTGGCATTTTTGGTACTTATGCACTTTTCCAGTTTTGAGTTTTACTGGGTAATAGTCCACTAACACAGAATTTTCATGTCTCAAAAATAAAAGTAGTAGCCAGGTTCTGCCACCTAAATGCAATCTTCTCCCTCACATGGTGCCATTGGCTTCAAGTCACTTACTTGGAAAAAAAGTAGCCCATTACATTGAATCTAAAGGGCCCATATAAAGAAATCCCTACTGTTTTCCTCCAGCCTGCCATTCTCCCCCTAAAATATCTTCTTCCTTCATCCCTTACAAACGCACGGAAAATGCCTAGAACAGCACAGATCCTGTTGTGAGAGAAGTAAATATAGGCACAACAGAGTTCACACAGCCTTTCTGACAGCTAAGGAGTTTTTAACATTTCAGTCAACATCTGGGTTGTGAGCCAAATTTTGTTACTGTTAACCTGGAAACTTTTGATTGTATAATAAAATCAGTAAAATCCCACCAGCAGCTAGAAAGTGTATAATGTGCTTACCTGGACACATCTAATCTTAACAGCAAGAACAGATAAATATTCCTAGTATTTATAAATTAAACAGACAGGAATTAAAAACTGTGATTTTCTGGGTTTTTTCTGCTTTTTAACAATATTTTCTAAAAAAAAAATAAATTTTACACTCCATTTATTGTGAGGATTTTCTTGGCTTGATAGATGTTCATGTTTGCTGAGTCTTTATTCTTTCCTGTACAGAGAAAGCACTTCCAAACATTCAGGTTTGGCTGCCATAAATGTGAGGGCATTGTTTTAAGGAAATATTTATATGTTTAGGTCTATTGACCGTTTATGCCATTATTTAAAGGGGTCACAGAAAAGGGCAGTGGTTATTAAAATGGAGAGAGCAAGAAAAAGCAGGAGAGAGACAGAGGGAGCGAGAGGTAAGAAACTCATAATGGGATTTTTCATGTGGAACGATCATTTTATCTAATACGTCTGAAAATGTAATCCATTACTACTAATTACCATGCTGGCATTGAAATACAGGATCACACTTACTCCAGATCCAGATAGAGGCCCAAATCTCTCCACTCGTTGTTCTTTCCATCCCTCCTCACCTCCCTCCCTTTCTGCTTCTCCAAGAAGAAATTCAGCCCTTCGGACATTAGCGAAGAAGGGCCCGAGGTCTCCCTATCATCCTAAAGCAGAAGCTAAACAATATTAGCCAATCATTTTTGATAGATGAAGCATGGAAATTAGTTCCAGAGTTTAACTGATAACTGAAACCACACAGTTACATTCCATTATGGCAGCCTTAATTGATGAGCTCATTAAGCCCATTATTAGAGAAATTGATTTCAAATAGGCACTTAAAACTGGCTGGCAAAAGAAAAAGGTGAAGAGATACCGTACAATGTGAAGAAAGTAACTAAAATACATAATGAAGCAAGTAATTTTATAGGTTTGTTTAATGAAAGCCTCAAGAGCATATTAGTTGCTGTGTGGATTTTAAACACTCATTTTATGTACTAATAAAGCTCCCGTCCATTATGGGAGTTCTGAATGCCTCCAATCTTTAATGCAGCTCTGCTACTAATTAATTAATTAACCCCAGATGAAGCAATCAATTAGTCATGCAGAATCGACACTTCAAAGGTCTGCCAGGTAGCGCTGGGTACCGGTGCAGAACAGTGGAAGCAAAGTTTCTTTTTAATTATTTTTATATTGCTTTCAGCATAACAGGGAAAAAAAACCAAACAGGGCTGAAATTTAAAAGCTGCATTAGCAACACAGTAAAAATGAATGATTAACACTCTGACCTTACATTATTTCAGAGGATAAAGCAGTGGAACAACAGTGGAAATTTTAGAGATGGGTTCAGATTGAAGATGTACAACCCAGACAGTTAATTTTTAATACATTCATCTCAAGCAGCTGCCCAGATTAAATGCAGACGGTTGCAAGTTTCTGGGCAGTGCATGGAAGTCTCTTTTCACACTTGGGGAAGTAAACACATGAACGAAAGATAGTAATAATAAATCCCCCAGAAGCAAATCTTTATTTTATAGTATTTATTTGGGAAAAGAGCAGCAGAAAAACAAACTCCTTGGTATTAACCCCTCTGATGTCTCTTTATTTCTTCTATTTACCTTCTCTTGAATGCTAAAATGTAGAGCCTTTATCCAAAGGGCACTATATAAATGGTCTTTCATTAAACAAAGCTCATCAGCCATGACCGATTAACCTCAGTTGTAAAGTGAGATTGCTGTCTACGTGAGCTTCAGTGTGGATGAGCTGCTTTGCTGGAAGACTGAACTCATGATCTTTCCACTGGGGTGAGCTTGGAGGAAAAGATTTCACTGAGGAGACAGTTAAAAAATGGAGTATGTTGGATTGTATCTCTTCTTTCAAGGATCTATTACTGCTGTTATTATTATGATTGTTATTAGGAATTGTTTTAATCTTCCTTTTAAAAAACCATGGAGCCTGGTCAGCTTGCTAGTCCTGTGCTGAGGATTCTTGTCAGGTCTCTGGGTGATGTTTTGGACAGCAGAAGATCAGACTGAAGTTCATTCTTGATAAATGGAGGGACAAAAAATTTTTGCTTTGGCTTTGGGACCACTTTTTTTTTTCTTTTCGAGATAGCTCCAAAAGGGGCCTGATAAAAGACTGAGAAGACAACTTGGAGTGTCCATGTCCAACATTGCAGTCTGACTTTTCACTGCACTAGACTGCATCAGACAATCTATTTTTAAGCTGAATTAAGAAAATATTGCATGTATCAACCCAGCACCAGACTTAACATTAAAGCAAGGAATATTATTCATGAAATCACACCCAGGAAATACAAGTTCACACTGAACTGAGGCAAAGAAAAGTTATGAATGTGTCTTGAGAAATGGAGGCCTTTCTTTTTAAGAGAGCTTTGCTTAGCCTAGCAAAAATGAAGGAAGATATGTGATATAGTTCTCCCTATAAATATATCAAAGGAGCATCTTCTCTAGCAGGTAGAAAATCTATTTAGGCAAAAGGATGAAGTTGGCACAACAGCAAATGCTCATGAATAAATAATATTCAAATGATAAAATTCAAATTGGCTATAAATTTAGACTGAAAATTAGAAGGAATTTACCATCAGAACTCTGAGATTTGGGAAAAGTCCTCAAGTGGGAAAAGCAAGAGAAAGGAATCTAAAGGATTTCAGAAGGCACAGTTATTTATGACAGGTTATGATAAAGACTACAGGATCTGCTTGACTTTAATATGCCTCAGAGAGGATCCCCTTTCCTTGCCTGGAGGCTGAGCTTGCTGCACATGACTGGGGTTTGCCAACTGTCTGTGCAGGCACTGGAAACCCTAAACCAAAGGGATCTGCTCTGTTTGGCCTGGAAGCCAGGGAGGGCAGCTAAAAGTTCAAGCCACCTACATTTCAAAAAAAAAATTCCATGTAGCACAAGAAAATACTTTGGGTACTTCCTTTTTCCTGCATTTTCTTGGTATTTTAGGGTAATATTGTCTTATGTGTCATTGGTGCATTTGTGTCCTCCTTTCTCTTTCTGTGGGTTCAAACCAGGTGAGTCCCCAGAGTCCCAGTTGCTTTCCTAGGCACAAAATGACCATCAAGTAGCACATTAGGGAGGGCAAATGAAGGGCCATAAGAACATAGGTAGAATGAAGGTGGTCTGTGATGGTTCACCTTGCACTGAAATACTGCAGGGGCACTGGCATCCCAGGTGAAAACTTCTTGGAGCAGAGTGAGAACAGATCAGCTGAAGGGCAGTAAATCTGAAACCACATCAGAAATTAGCATGTACCTATGGCCCAGGAGTAAATTAATCTAAATAAATATTAGAGCAAGTCTTGATGTCACTAAGGGAGAAACAGAAGAGAAAGAAAAAACTGTAAATAAAACTTAGAGACTAGTGAGTATAAAAGCACAGGCTACAAACAAAAAGGAGGCATGATGCCAAACATAGTACAAAAATCACCAAATCTTATCAGGGACTGATTAATGCCTAATTCATTCAAATCCTTCATTGGTGAGAAACCACTGGGGATATGAATCCAAGCAGATTAGAATCAGTTGAGATATTAGCTTGAGTGCAACAGCATAAAACCTGTAAACATCACTCTGGTGAACAGCCTTTATATACCAGGGCTGATTGCAAGCTGCCTGCTCATCTGGTGCAGAGAATGAAGCCTTAGTCAATCGTGTTTCTGATTTCACACAAGTTTTAGGCTTGTGTAATTCCAGTGGCTGATCCAGAGTGCACAGCCAGAATAATTGCTGTTAGAAAAAGAAGAGCAAATGACATCTCCTCTGTTAAAATGTTCTTGTTTTGTCATCTTACACCTTGCATTTGATACCAGGTATTTAACAGCAGCTTTGGAAGATTTCCTTAATCAGCTGAATTCAAACGGATCCAATTTCAGTTTTCTGTTTCAGGTATGACAGGACTGATCCAGTGCTGACCCCTGTCCCACAAACAGAGCTCTCCATCTTGAGCTGTTTGCCCATGCTCTTTTTTGTGGACTTCTTCAGCCCATGAAGGAGCACACTTCAACACACGACGTAGCTAATCACCAGTTACTTACAGAATTTTTTCAAAATCAGAGGAAAAAAACAAATCTCAGTTCTGAGTCAGCTAAGACCCATTCTGACCCAGAAGAAACACCCAAGAGGCACATCCAAGAGGCACACATGTACCATGTGCAATACCTACATGTCTTTTAAGCCCCTCCAGGCATGCTGACTCCCCCACATCCTTGGGCAGTCAGTTCCAATGCTTTTCACTTCACATTTCTCCAGTGAAGAATTTTTTCCTAATATCCAGTGCAAACCTCCCCTGGTACAACTTGAGGATGCTCCCATCATCCCATCAGTTGTTACCTGGAAGAAGAGACCAACCCGCACTGGCCCCTCCTGTCAGGGAGTTGTAGAGAACAAGAAGATCCCCCTTGAGCCTTCTTTTATCCAGACTGAGCCCCCCTCAGCTGCCCCTCATCTGACTTGTGCTCCAGACCCTTCCACAGCTCTGTCACCTTCTCTGGACTCCATCCCTTCAATGTCCTTCTTTTTGCGAGGGACCCAACACTGAACAAGGTTTTTGAGGTGTGGCCTCACCAGTGCTGAGTGCAGAGGGACAATCACTGCCCTGGTCCTTCTTCTAGCCCTTCTGGTGGATGGCATCACATTTCCTGCCCTCCAGTCCCCAGAACCTCCTCAGTGAGCCCATACTGCAGGGAAATGGTGGGGAGAGGCTCTGCAAGCACTTCCACCAGCTGCTTCAGCACCTTTGGGTGGGTCCCATCCACAGCCCTTTCCCCCTGAAGATACTGAGAGCAATTTCTCACCGTGAGGAGCAATAACCAGTTCTGTCCATGCCTTGTGAAAATCCCAAAACCAGACACTCTTGGTATGAATTTCTCTTGCCCCTTATCTGTGAATGTCCCCACGCTTACGGCTGCACATGACAGAAAGGCAAAGCAGGGAGCTCATGAGCTTAATAACCACTTGACTCTCACAAATACTTTCTGCTACAAGATGCTGAACAATTTAAAAATGTTCCAGTATTTATATTGCATCCCAGATTAAATAACTGTTGTCATTTTCTGCCTTCATTGTTCTCATAGTCAATTCAATTGAAAATAGGCCCATTAAAAGTATTCATTTGTAAAATATTGCACTATAGCTATTTTTTTTTATTTAGCAGTTCTGAAAACACCTACCAAGTGATTGCCATTTAAAACCCACTTAAAGGCCAATTTACACAACATTTGTGCTTGTGTAAATAAGGTTTGCTGTTATGCTAATGTGCAATTGCACCACTTGTGCTGTTTTGAAGGATAATTCACAATTTTAAATTGTGCTGTATGACAGAAGAATTCAAGGATGTTTTAATCACAGCTTTCGTTTGCATTAATCAGATGTAAAAGCACATTCTGTTTTGTCTGCCGCTGAGAAGCAGGCAGTGCAGAGACAAATGACTGAAAGGAGATTTACACTTTTTCTACCTCAGATTTCCAATTAAACCTTGGGTATTTAGTTAATACTCTCAGCTGGAAGTCTCATGATAGAGGCAATACACAGGAAGATCTATAACATCATTTTAAAAAACCCAACAACAACAAAAACCCAGAAGCCAAACTAAAAATCAACCTCCACGAATTTGCTAACAGTAGTGTTTTTATTTCAAATAACTGTAATTTTTCCTCTGGGTATTGCTGCAGATTATGCATTTTCCTTCATGATTTTTTAATGAAGGACTAATTTACCTATTGTCCAAGTGCATTATAGACTGTAAGTATGATTATTTAATTCAGCACAAAATCCAGCACGTCAAGATTAATTCATATTTACTAAATGTTTATAAATTAGGTATCTAAATCTTCATGGATGAATGCCAACTTGTACTAAGACTTATTTCTTCACTTCACAGACTTCTCCATAAGTGCTTATAGCTGTACTGCAGAACTAGAAAGAACTGATAGCAACAATATATTTACAAATCATCTGCTGAGACCATATAAACTCTATAAAGCAGGAATTTTTTTAATTACAGGTTTATACAGTGGCTGGCAAAATAGAAATGTGGTGCAGAAGTAGCTATTGGCTACTGCAATACAAATAAATACTAATAATGTGTGTACATTAGTGTACAATCATATAAAGGCAGGAATAAATATAAGAGTAACGTTCTTCTGTTCCCACTCATTTGAGAGCCAATCCGCATAATGTTTTCTCTTCAGAAACACTTCCACTATGTATTTAACCCAGCTTCTGGCTTGGTCTGAGTTCTAAAATGCCCTTTTAAGGGCTTCTTGTCAGCTGGTCCCAACAGACAGTGTTCAGAGACTCCTATGAGCCAAACAAGATTTTATTTACATTCATATTTAATTCCCTGGCACAACACCCTATAATCCCTGTGTATTTAACCATTTAAATATAATGCAGGTGTAATGGGCTAACACTTAAAATGTATGTGATGGCTTTTGATTCTAGCTGTCCTTCCTCCAAAAATCCTTCAGCAATCCCTCTCTGGAAGCTGTTGATCTGCTCCAAGCTCTCCTCAAATTGTCCCCATTCCTCCGGACAGGACCCCAGGCACTGGCATTCTCACCAGTGACCAGGGAACATCCCCCTGCCGTATTTATGGCCAGAAAGTTGTCAATCTATTTGCCTTCAAAGCAGTTACTGCACCACTTGGGGTGTGATGATTAAACACTGAAGGACACTCTACTGTCAAATATCCATCTCCTTGCCAAGATCTTGTCTCTACCACCATCACAGTGTCTGGAATATAGGAATCAGAGAATCATTTATGCCGGAAAAGACCTCTAAGATTGTTGAGTCCAACAGTTACCCCAGCACTGCCAGGCCCACCACTGAACCTTGTTCCCAGGTGCCACATTAACATGTTTTTCAAACTTTTCCAGGGACTGCAATTCCACCACTTCCCCAGTTTCACTGCTTGACCACCCTTTCCATGAAGAAGTTTTTCCTAATACATAATTTAAATCTTCTCTGGTGCAACTTAAGGCCATTTCCTTTTGTTCTATCCCTTGTTACCTGGGAGAAGAGAGCAACCTCCACCTCGTTACAGTCTCCTTTCAGGCAGAGCCAGCATGGCCTGCAACACCATTTTTACCATCTAACACAGTGCAGGGTCCATACACACTGCGCCAGGTGCTTTTGGGGAGTCATTTGATGAGTGGGAAGCAGCTGGGGAGCCACACACCAAAACTCCTCCACAGTGTAGCTCTGTGATTTTCAGGGGTTGCACTATCATATGCCTCATGCATACAACGCTGCAACTTATCCTAACAGAAGGTTTAGGCAAGCTGACTTTTATTGCTGACAAATTGAGGCTCAAGAACATGTTGCAGTGCAATGGATGGCATGGAGCTGGTCATCTGTCAGACAGGATCTCAGCTCAGTCTTTATTAATATTCATGGTTGGAAGGCTTCCTTGGATGTGTATGCCTCTTCAAAACATTCATTCCAGCTCAGTATCAACACTTGAAATAGTGAATTTTAGCAGTGCACCCATAAAATAAATTCCCACCACAAACCTTCCTTGCAACAATGAAGTGTATGTTCTTTAACATAGCTTGCTGTTGATAATAAATTTAATTACCCATTTCTTATGAGAAACCAGGGAGAGCCTAGGCATGAATTGTCGCTGTCCTGAAGGGAGCAGGAAGGTCTCAGTGCTGCTGGAAGCTGTCCTCAGCACTGAAGAATATCTCCCAGTTTTCCATGTGATGCTATTTCCATTTTCCCTGCTCTTTTCCCCTTTATCTGAGACACTCAAGCAGAGCTGCCACCCCATGCACAGAGGCTGCAGGTGGCACAGGACAGCATGGCCAGTGCAGGGTGTGCACGAGGGATGTGGAAGATCTGTTAAGCTCCCAAGAGCTGAAACAACAAAGTCCTCAGCCCATTCAGAGTTACTTGGGTGGCATTTCCATATCCTAAACTTTGCTGTCCCTGAGAAAGGACTGGACCTCTTGAGAATGATAAAATGCTCAGCCGGCTTCCTGAAGTGTCTCAGACACCATAGGGTTGAAACACTTTAAAAACCACCCTTGACAATATATTAAACTATTTCTGTCAATGCCTCCACAGCTCATCTGATAGATACTAATGGCTTCCAGCAACAGTCCTATTTAGCATGATTATTGTTTTCATTTTTTAAATGCACTCCATGCTCAGTTAGTGCTAGACACACCTTCATTACTCCTATCTGTTTGGAGGATCGCAGCCTCCAGACTGACATATGAGACATCTCAGGATGGCTGAAAAGCAGTTCATTACATGAATACATCACAGATCCTGGTAACATCAATTGCAGTAACAATTCTTAATGCAGCTAATAAGGTGTTAAAAGTCCCTACAGTTTTTTTGGTTATCTGACTTGTTTAAGATACCAAGCTGGGTTTTCATCACTTCTCAATTGGAAGGTTTAGCAGATTTAGGTTTTGTTAAAAACATATATATTCTGTAGGTATGCATTTTTTTCAGAGATTCCTTCACCCTTATAAAGCAAAGTGAAAAGTGCAGGGGAATTACTGAGTACAGAATGATGTGCCAGTTGCAGCAAATACAGATTGCCAGGCACTTCCCTGATCACTGACAGCTGTGGATGTTTATGTCACAGTCCTACAAACAAAAAAAAAATCTAGACTACTTTCTTTATGCTAGGACCCGTTTAAAAGAGGAGCTGTTTGTCACAGGAGGTGTAGGGAGCAGAAAAAATCTAGCACTGAAGAATAAGCATTCTTCCAATGACACCCCTTCTGGATGGCAAGACTCTTGCACTCTGTATTATTTTCTGTGGATGTCAGCACACTGAATTTAGGTCAAAAGTGACAAACTCTGGAGAGGAATGAATTCTAGATATTAATCTAAAATAACATCCCTCCACTCCATGCACAGCAGATTTTCCACACACAAAGACTCAAGAAAATATCTACTCACAGCACAACTGCATTTAGTCCGTAAGAGCTCAGTAGTCTGCTGGGTCTGTGACTTCATCTGCTCAAACACACCCTTTGACTGAGTTCAGGTCCTGAAATCAGAGCATAGTTCCATGTGCATACATTAGTGAAGTTTAACTCATAAAGTTACATCCCAATGGATTGGTGCTAATAATCTGTTTCCCTCTGTCCTCCACATCTGCTTTATGTTTCTCACAAATCCTTTCTGAGAGATGAGAAATAAAATAAAAAAATTTTACTCTCAATCTATTTTGTCCCTACTTCATTCTCCCTGAGAGTAATCACCAGGGAGGTATCAATGACTGAAAATGGCCTGAAGAGCCAGATAATGAAGGACCTGCTGGTGGCAGTACTGACGATGGCACTGGGTAATCTGGGGGCAGATTCCCCTCTATGTCTGCTTGTATCTGTTCTTACAGCAAATAAGAGACATCCACTTTCCAGACTGTCAGTACAGCGCATTATGCAAACATTAAATTCCCTTAAAAAAAATACAAATCTCAGTGGCTAAGTTATAAACTCCTCCATGATAACCATAATGGAAACATTTCCATGTCCCTACAGCTATAATGGGATTCCCACAGTAATCCTACACTGTTTATGGTGCCGACATTTTAAATAATGCATTCCGTATCTTTTACTTTCCCCCTTTTCTCATGGTGCTGTACACACTTGGCATCTTTTCAATGACAAACAGTGAGCAAAGTGCAGCAATAAATTATTTCCTCTTTGAATCCTTTTACTAAAGGAAAAAAAAATCTATGTGCACACACAGCAGCTTGAGTCCAGCTAGTTAATCAGTTGCATTATTATTACCACCCACCTCCTCCTGTTAAAAAGCCAGATTTTTCTACCATTTGTGCTGCTTTTAATCCATAGGAAGTCAATTTTCCACTCATATATTAGTTTATTTTATATTTTCAAATTGATTCTACTATACATTGATTTCCTGTTGTGTGTATTGTATCCTGAGCTAGGATTATACATTTAGTAGAAGTGGATATTCCTGCCACATAAAGGTTGCTGCAGCTCTATAGGACCCTTATCTTGAAAAGGGAGAGTCCAATTTTATTGAAACGGCTAAAATCCCACTTAATTGAATTTTTTTTCCTAAGATGTACAAGCTTAGAGACTTTTGGTTTCCAATTCAACTTCAGCTTCGCGGTGTTTAAATTTCCAAACCCATAAAGACCTTTATGAAAAAGAACTTACAAATATTGTATTTCTGATATGGTGAATTACTGGAGAAGCTCAAGGTAAGAAGCAGTGAAATATCAATAGTTTGTAGAACATCTTTTGATCATGCTGGCTTTTCATGGCCTGTTTAACACATTCCTATGGAAAAAGATCATCTTTGAACCCACATTTTACAATGTTAGAGTCCTGAAACGCTGCAGAGTAGAATTAGGGCTGTGCACTGGAACAGAAAGAAATGTGCTACCTGAAAACATTTGATGCAAGAAGATGAGGCAACAAAAAATCCTAGTTCCAGGGCAAAATTTCTGGCTCAGCTCACAGCCACTGGGGTTTTGTCCTCAATTCCAGGGAGTTTCAGCTCCAAGTGCAACACAAATTTTTCCTGATTAGAGCTGATTAGACTGCTGCTTACATTGCCCCTACCATTAAATTTTGCGAAACCATATCCTTGAGTGCCCTTACTTCTTAAGTAAAAATAGACCTCAGAGAATTTTTTTTTCTTTTGTTTCAAAGAAAAGTTACACCTCAGAAGAAGCTGCTGGCCTCCCTGGTTTTACATCTGAGCTTGATTCTGCCCTATTCTTTGACCACCCCAAGCATGACCATGTTTTCCATCTCAGAGAATGCCATGACTACATCTGCCCTTCCCAATATCAGATCCAAATTCTGTAAGCTTGTCTGTGAGCACATTTGCCCCATTGTCCACTTTTCAGCCAGGCTTTGTTGACAAACCCCTGTGCCACAGGTCTGCAGCAGGACCAGAACCTTCGCCAGGATTTCCTCTGACCTGAGCATGTCTGCAGCTTGTCCTGAGCTCACTGATCATCCCACAAGCTGATGACAAACACAGCATGAGCAGAGATGTGCTCAGGAGAAGCTGCAGGGAGTGCAAGCAAGCAGCCAAGTGAAAAGCCTTTAAAGGTGAGCACACAGCTCATATGCTGAACAGCAAGGCTGGCATGCAGAAACACAATAAGTAATAAAGCACTCAGATTTGAACCAAATTATTTTTGGAGATCCTAAGGGTTTGGTTTTTATAGTTGTTCTACAGTGGAAAATTAGACCCCAAACTTGTAGGTCCACGGAGCTTGGAGAGCCAGGTCCCAAAGTGACTGAGATGCCAGTAAACCACAGGGTCAGGCTTTTCATGTGAGTTTGTCTCATTCAAAGGCATGCAAAGCCAAGGGAAGCCCTGCCACCTTGAAGTCAGCATCATTTTGCAGCCGTCTCCTAACACTGCATGTGCACAGCACACAGCAACAAAGAGTGTGGTTCAAGTGGCTTGGAGGAGATGATTTCTGGCCTTCATTTTATAGGTACTTAAGAAACAGCTCTGTAAAGCCCAGCATCTGGTAATTAGATTAGAGAGGGCTGAATGTGAGGCCTGAAGAATAAATCTTGCTGCCTGTTGTGCTTGCACAAGGAGAGAGGAGCTGCAGAGCATCTTCCCTGCCCTGGCAGAGCAGTGGTGGCTGGCCTGGCTTCCCTGAGGAGCTGAAATGATGGGCTCCTGCAGAGGGAAGAGAAGATCTCTTACCCTGTTAAGCAGATAAGGGGCATTTGATGTCTGGTTCAAACTAGCAAAGAGCAAAATTTGGTCAGCGCTGCTGGGCCAACAGCTCTGAGGGGGAGGCACTGGATGGATTAATTCCCTCCTCTTTTCCGGCAGCAACAAGGGAAATTTCAGCCTGTTTCATTTCATTCATTTTTGCACCAAAGGAATACTGGCTCGTGGATTTCCCTCTGGGGAGTTTGTGCCTGTTCCCAGGGGTGGAAGATGCTGTTTGCTGGGGACAACCAAAACAACCTTGCCAAGGAAATGCAGAAGGAAGGTGGCAGAAGAGTGAAGACACACTTGCATTCTGCAGGCAGATTTCAGGCAGGACTGGATCCTGCACTCTGCACGGACATTTCTGCTTTACTCCTTACCCCGGGCTCTTTGCACTTGCACCATCATACAAAGCAGACCCAGGCTCTTTGCCCCTCATCCTCAGCATGTGAAACCCATTTCAACCCCTTCCTCCCCCTTTTTTTGTGCATCATTAAAGGATTCAGACTGTCAGTATCAGTGAGACGATGGAGGAGCCACATGGTCGTGCTGTTGTAGCCTCCTGGCCCTTTGGCCCTTCCCCTCTCCCCAAGCCCCCACTGTGCCTTCTGGGTTTTGTTCACTTCCAGAGACCTTCATTATTTGAAGTGCAAGCTCATAGGGAGCAAAGACTGCAATCCTTGTGTGTGCAGTAATTAGCAGATAATTAATCAACACAAATAATATGAAAGTATCTTTTTTTTATTCTGCACACTTTATAAGTTGCAAAGGAGGAATCTTATTTCTCAACAGATATTATTTTCTCTTTACAGATGTACATCTCTGCAGAGTAAGATTTTTTTTAAGTCCTTTTTACACTTTCCCCACTGAAATATATTCACAGCTTCCCCTCTACTATCCCCCTAAGTGCTGTGAAAATAATAATAATAAAAAACCTAAATCTGCCCCAGTGTGGAACATCTCTTTTAAAATGTCACCATGTTTATTTTCAGAATTCTCTTCTGCATGGTTATCTCACTGCTCTTTACATTTGCTACCTTGTTAAGCCCCCACTGTGGTAAATAAAACATGAAGAGAAATAGAGAAAAATGTAAGGCTTTTATTTACTCTCATTTTTTGGATATATTTCTCTAGATGAATGCTTCTCCCTTTAATGAAACCCTTGACTGCTCCAGTGGTGAATGTGATTTAAGTACAGTGGAGACAGCTATGATTCACAAACCCTGTTCTACTCCAGCACTGACCGTTATCTGATGCCTCTTCATGCACAGTTGCCCAAATGACAGTTTAATGGCTCACTGTAAAGGCTAGTTATTTTGTATCTCTATCCACTGAAAATGGCTAATGGTGATAAGGAAAGGAAAAAACAAAGCAATTGTTCAGATCTTCAGACTCAACCGAGCTACTTAGCACGTGCTGAGAGCCTTCAATTAATTATTTCTTCAGTCCAGTGAAGCACTCCAAGATGATTTTAAAACTCACCAGCTGCACTAAGAGCCTATGTTAACAGGGTGCAAGGAGCTAAAATTGCACATAAGGAGAGCTAACAGGTTTATTAGGGATATGTTGATCATATCCATATTCACAGAAATAAACACCAAAAATAGGCCAAGCAGATTTAAGGGGAAGAAACAAATAATAATAAAAAACCTGCTTCCCTCCCTCCCCCTTACTTTGCAGTGCAAAATAACAAAGAAAAACATGTTGAAGAAAAATACCAGAAAAAATTTTAATATATATGTCTCAAGAGATAAAGAGATTTCTGTCAGCATTGTGCTGTTCACCTGTGATTTCATGTGAGCAGACATGGGTGTATATCTCAGTGCGTGTTTCTGCCTATTTAAAAGAAACAACAAAACAAAGTACAGAAGGAAAGAAAGAACAGAGTAAGAGAAAATGAAAGAAAAATCTCTAGGTATCCAATTCAAAACACTAGTTAAACACATTTCTGATTTTCAGTACTTGAGTCTTCTCTCTATTGTTATAGTCTGCAGAGCAATAAGGATCTAATCCCAGGTAGTGGATAGTGCCTTTAGGATCTGCCACAAGGGAAAGATTTCTTACTTTAATCATTTCCAGAACTGGCACAAGCCAAACTCTGAAAGCTAACATACTAACTCAAATGTAGGAACAATTTGCTGACTTCAGTTCTAGCAAAATCCTACCCGAGTTACAGGTTCTGAGTAACATTTGCATCAGGGGTGCAATTCAAATGTCATGCATGCTAAGATAAGTAAGACAGTCTGATGGGAAAGCAGATTCATTGAATCATAAATTTGTGAAGGTTTCTAGAGAACAGATTTCAAAAATATTTTTTTTGTCTGGTCTAAACTGCCCCACCTGTTAAGATTTAAAACATTGCCTGCCCAGTGATGCTAAGTCTTGGAGTTTAAGCATAGCAACAATCTCTGAATAATCAGTTCAGGTCAATAATAAGACATCATTCAAAAGGGCTGCATGGTGCAGCTTGAGGCTGTGCTAAGCCTGCCCAAGACAGATGCTTCTGGATAACAAAACTGACAACCATGAGATCATCCAAACTTCTGCAGGGCAGTTGTCCGTGCAGATTGACCACTTTGTGCTTTCAGTTCTTTCATATCATGGAGTGGGTTTTGCTTTTTTTTTTGTGTGTGTGTGTATGTGTGTGGATTCCTTACTTAATATTCTACTGGGTGAATAATTTGGAACCAACACTTCTAGCTTTCAAGAGCAACACCGCCACAGCAGGTGATAAGGATTCCCCCAAACCAAACAACCAAACCCTATCTACAGTCACATCACAAATAATTTATAACACACAGCTTCGAAAACCTTTTAAGATGAGCTAAAATTACCATCCCATCTGTATTAGAACAAGTGCCTCCACGCAGAGTAAGAAGGAAAAGGGCCAATACAGAGATCTGAGATAAATAAGTCAGTCCCAGAACCAGAATTAGTCTGCCCATGACCCTCCCACAAAAACTCAAACATTAAATTTCTCATGAAAACTTCTATGTAATTTTGTTGCTGGGTGCGCAGGCTTTGTATATCCCGTGCTTTTAAAATGGTCCACCTTTCTTATTTTTGCATCATGACAGTTACAAAGAAGTAGTAATTTGTTTCTTACCTGTTGTACAGGGACAGTCCCTTTGGTCATCAACATTGGAAAATCAGTGCCCCAGGTCTCATTTTCAGCATATCTAACAACTGAATAGGAGCTGTGAAGAAGAGAAAGCTTGTTACACTTTTGGACGATCAGAAAATCCCATGCTGAATAACTTGTCTTCATGTTTGAGCCCAGAGTTGAATCTTTACCATCGACTGCCTATAACCATGTAAATCCAAAATATTCATTTTGTGCAGCCCAGTGCTAATTTGATAACCAGATCGACATCAAGGTAGTGTTAATGTGCCTTGCCCACGCTCTCAAATATTTCACTTTAAGCTCCCTAGGTCTGAAAATTGAGCGCAGTTTGGCTGCCCAGTGCCCCATGGCTGAGGATGTGTGTTCGCTGTCAGCACCACACAAGCACAGCTAACCTGGCACTCCCAGCTTCGACCGCCTTCAGCAGTACCTGGACTCATGGAGTTAAATTTAGGGTGATAAAAGCATAGCAGCTTTCCCCCATCACCTGTGAAGCTGGCAGCTTGTAACACTGGTAATTATCCACATGCTCCAAGAGGGAAAACCGCACGTGCAAATGTGTGCATAAGTGTGCAAATACCTGAGTGCTGGTAGTGTGACTTATCTGGCTGGTTTAGTCCTGCTATCTCTGTGTATCACCCACAGATTGTGTTTTATTTCTTTGGTTTTGATCCTCAGTCTATGGATTTACTCACAGGTACAATTTAACTTGGGGATTTCACATTACACCAGCTATTTCCCCTTGTACAGTCCTGTCCTATGCAAAGAACACGTGGTGCTAATTGCTGGGAATTGCAGCTCTTGAATCCGTGGGATAATTGATAATACCTGCACGCAGAAAATCCCCATCATGATGTTTTAAAGATTCAGTTAATTAGCCCTGTGTCTGGGAGATCAGGCATTAACCATTTGCCTTAGAACTCCTCCTTCAGGCTCTTTCAGAAACCTGTTATTTAGTTTTTAGGGGTGATTAGTACAGAGAAAGCCAAGGGAGGAAGGCTGTGTGTGAGATGTTGTCACAAGGGAATAAGGAGCCCTTTGTCCTGTCAGGAACTATCCTAACAAAACATTCAAATAGGATTTAATCACTGCAGTGGTGTGCCCACGTTGCTCTTAGGGTTAGATACCCCCATAAATCATGCATAGCTTGGAGTCAAGGGTGCCTCGAAGTTGTTCACAGATGACTCTCTGCTGCTCAGAGCAGATCGAGATCACTTATTGCTTTCCGTGGGCTTTTTGGTGCAGCCACTCTGACTAGTCTTTCTTTCTTGAAAACCTAGCAAACCACAGAAAACAGGTCAAGAGTGCTTGCCTTAGAAGCTCTCGTTTGGGTGAAGAACGTTAGCAGCTCAAAGCAGAATAATTTTGTTACTGATCTTATAGCTCATGTTTGATTACATACTGCTAGGAGGGGAAAAAAATTATCATCACTTTTTTGTGTTACAAGGAATCAAAATCAATTTTCTTTCACGTTTTTCCTTTGCAATAGATATTCTGCCTAAAGATGGGTTTAATCAATTTTTTAAACAAGCAAGACTACTTCAAGTATAGTGATACCCAGTGATTAATTTTGAGCTTTTAATGATACAGTTATCAGTCATGAAATTCCCATTATCACACTCACATGCTTCTGCCATGGCCTCAAGTCTAAGGAAATGACAGGGAATTTCAGAGTCTTGTTTTTTCTGTGAAAGTCACAGGGGTTGTTTGGGGTGAAATATGTGATGTAAACAACAGAACAGGGAATTGTATTGAAATGAGTAAATTTCTTTCCAGATTCACAATCAAACGACCGTGACACAACACAGTGAGCAGAGCAGAACCCACCCTTGGCTGCTCTTCAGCTGATCCTTTCAAAGCAAAGTGCTCAATACTGAATTCTTGAGACACCTGACATGCCAGCCATGGAAAACTGGCCATGACCCATCACTCACAATAGCCACAATGCCTTCAAGTGTAAATTGTGAAGATTTTGTAAAAACTGCAAATAGTTTCACAGGGACCACAAAATTCAGCCTGATCCCACTCTTGCCTTGAAGAGTGCCTTTCTGCACACAGCTCCTGTAGGGACATCCTTTTCCTTTTCAGATATTTATTAGACAGTAAAAATGCCCAAAAAAGTGAGCAAAGTAATTAAAAGCAATCACTGGTAAAATGCAACTGTTTCAAGTATAGAGCTCTATTACAAAAGGTTCCATATCCAAATATCTGAAAAGTAAAAACAAGTTAAAAATCATTTAGAACTTGTACAGTCTGAAAAATACAGGTCAGTATAGAAATAGTACTATTTAATCTAAAAGAAAAAGTGATGGGCTGATTTTTTCCTACACAAAACTTGTAGTATTACATCCTAGCAAAACCGTTGCTTGAATTGTTTTTTTACTGATTAATGTTTTTGTGGCGTACTTTTCTGCATGTTACAGGAATAAAACTATTTTCCAGCTCTCCCAGACTGTAGTATTCCCACATTTCCACAAATCCATGTGACATCTTTGTATGCAGAACTACTTCAGCCAAGAGGATTTCTTTCAGCAATCCTAATTGGCAAAGTTTGATTAGCAACTGCAAATGTAGCAGTTACATATCCAAAGTGGCTAGACGTGAAAAAAATCAGTAGATAATCCAAAGCTGATTTAAAATCATATGTATGCAGCCAGAAAACCAAAAATACAGAAAAATTGTATGACTTGTCCTTCCCCCAGGAGCACCAGTAAAACTAGAGCAACTGAAGACCTCTCCTACACACCACATAGATAAAGCCCAAGACAAATGTTATTGAAATAACTTTGGAACCAGCACCATTCATTTTTTCTGTTAGGCTGAACTGCTCACGGGCCTTCCTTCACTTACTGCATCCTGAGACTTGTTTGGCACCATTGATTTCAGTGGTGTAACTCTTGATTTATGATGACCAAATATATAAAATTTATTAATCAGCATTAGAGTATTTGTAAAAATACTAGTGCTGTCTGTGCACATTATAACAACTACAAAGACAGAGTGGGATAATTTCATCTGCACAATTTAATACATCAGAATCAATCCAAGACTTCCTTTCAAAATATTTTTAACTTGGTCTAACTATGTTGACTTCATCAGAGTTGTTTCTTATGGACATAAGATAACATGAATAGAGAAACAGGCATTATACATAAGCTGCTACCCACAGAGCAATATTTATTCTATATTCTTTTTGCAAGAATTTATAATTACAAAGTCACTTGGAGGGCTTAGGCATTGCTCATGAGAATCAGTGCAGCTCCTGTGCCTTGAGACACACACTGAGCCTAAGTGCCAAAGATAGGCCCTTCTATGAATTTCAAACTAAAGGTTTTTTACTAAGAGTAGAAATTAATAAATACCCACTTCTTCTCTTCCTTCCCACTCCCAAAATCACTTTTAAAAATTGAGCTTCCTTTTCTATCCAGTAGCAAAACCCTGGTATTGTGTATTGTAAAATCCTGTTTGTGTTATGAATGGCATGTCACATTTGGCAAGGCTACACCTGCAAGGGAAGGAATGAAGGTTGATACAATCTACCCCAGGTTCTGCAATGTCAGGACACTTACCAATTTGTAAAATGCAAAGGCAAGATTTAGGGCTTATTTTAAAAAAAGGAACAGAAAAAGGTAGAACATTGAATGAATAGATATTTTTGCAGACTTGTCTGAAGGTTTAGAAGGATGCCAAGAAGAGCATGACACTGTTATTGGGAACACACATGGCTATTGGCATGCACAAATCTCAGCTTATGCTGTGGACACCAGTGAATTACAGTCCCCATTCTGCAAAAAGCTTTGCTGTTGTGATTTGTATGAAAGTTCAAGTCAAAGTAATATAGCCCCCTATGAACCATTGAGAATATAAGGCTGTGCTCACTGATGGGGAAACTGGAGTCTGAAGACACAAAGACCAAGGAAATTATTTTTGATATCTTTTTTCACCTGGTCCCATGTCTTACTTGAGGAATAAAACAGCTTAGAAGCATGCTACTATCTTTTGGCTTTTTCTTTTACCTTGAGAACAGCAGTTTAAACTGGGGAATGGGAGTCATGCCTTTTTTTTTTAAGTAGCCTGGAAATTCAATCAAAAAGCTAAATTTTGTCATGATCTGATCCTGACTATTACTGGTTCTTGAATCTATAACATTCCCTTTCCTTTTGAGACCCGTGAGTTTGGTCTAGTCTACTACTTGCTGCAGGCAAATACATGCAAACCATTCAAAGCTCATAAATTGCAGGGAAACCAATACAGACACATCACCTCCTCCCAGGAACCTCCCCAGACTGAGTTCTCCCAGTTAGCTTTAATGGAAGCATTTTCTATTATAGCTGGAAGACTTAGACAAGCATTGTCTACCATTAAGAAAGAAATTCCCAGCAGAAACTCTCATTTTCTCCTCCAGGCCTTTGTCAGTCAAGCAGGGAAATCAATAAACCCTGAAAATAAAAAAAAACCCACTAGGTAGGGTTCTGACTCTGGAAAAGAAGGAGCACTATAAAATCCCATGAGCTCTACCCAGCTCTCCACATCAGGGTTGTACTTCAGACACTGCCACTGTGCCCAAGGCTGTTAAAACCAAGTCCAATGAATCACTGAGTAGATCCCAGCCTCACCTGAGCTGCCCACAAGCTGCTGCCTGGGACCTCCTCAAGCCTCTCACATACAGATCTGGCAGCTGGAACCCTACACTCTGCCCCACCCTGCAACCACCCACCCACAAGGTTTTCCTGCCGTCAATTTGCGGAAAAGGACAAACACACGTGGCTAGTGCCCAAGGAGGATAAACAGGTCTTGCTAGCCCACATCTTTTAAGGGATCCTATGTGAAAAACAGCTGAAGAGTGAAGGGAAGCACAATGATATTCTCTGTCAAGGCATATGGATGCTTTAGAGCACCTGCTATTAAGAAGTCCCTGCTCCCCACGATGCTCTATTTATCTCTTCGAGCAGAAAGCATATATATACTCTACCAGGCAACTCTCAAAGCCATTTTAATAGCAGAATGTAATTCCTCAGCTCTAGAAAAATGAAAGCGAAAGGTCTATGAATTATTACAAACCTCTGGCCAGGCAGCAGTGATCTGAACTGTAAAGGCTTTTTTTCTTGTGCTTAAGTTACCATGGAAGATGAAATAGTCACACGGGCATACTGGCCAGTAGAAATGGGCATTGCTAGTGTGTATCATCTACAAATACTGTTTTTTCTGGTTTATAACCTATCTCCACTTCATAAATGGAAAAAAAACCAAAACCAACCAATACCCAAATCCAGAAATGGTTTGGGTTTTTCTGTTTATAAGCAGAAACTTTCTCAGTTGACGTTCATTTTTTCCAAAATAGTATCCAGGATGATAAAGTTATTTGTGAGAATGTATCAGATTATTCATTGTATTGCTGTGTGAAAATAAAACTTATTTCTGTTACAATGAAGTGGTTTTCTGCTACATGGATATCTCCCAATACATCTCAGCTCTAGACCATATTGTTTTGCAGCCTGTTATCTTGTTGCTTTTCTCAAGGATTACTGCAAGGCTTGGCATGTAAACTAAATGCTGACTAATGCTCCTCTAGAAAAAAGTCCATTTTCTAAGTGCTGATGAACCAAAGTTTCTTTCTAACAGATTGATTCTTGTTATTGACCATAGGACAACGCAGGTGAGTTGACAATGAGGAAGAAAATGAGGAGGCAAAGAGGGAAGGATGCTTTAAAGGAGAAGACACCAAGCGTGAAGAATCCTAGACCCTGTCAGGACATCTGAGGTGGCACTGAAGGGCTACACCTCAGGCAGTACAGCACAGATGGCATCCACCATGGAC
This sequence comes from Irena cyanogastra, assembly GCA_013397155.1. Taxonomy (NCBI): domain Eukaryota; kingdom Metazoa; phylum Chordata; class Aves; order Passeriformes; family Irenidae; genus Irena; species Irena cyanogastra. Next base: position 265,702 of record VWZV01008295.1, on the reverse strand, counting down.
TGTACAGCCCTCAAACCTATCCAGGCAAAGAGAGAGTAAGGAATTAAACAGCACCACACTTACCCCTTCACAACAAGTAAGTGTGGGAAATAAATCCTACTGTCAGCAGAAGGGCCACGTGTTTCTCACCAGATCTGGGCAGACAGACAGGTGCTGCCCTGTGGAAGGAGCTGCAAGAAGCAGAGATTCCTGGAGCACGTCCTGCTGTGCCTCTTGCCCATCCTGTGCACCCAGGGGAGTGAAGGAGCAGGGGAACCTCTAAGGGTGCCTCCCAGAACTACAGGTTGAGTTTGGAAGGACCTCTGGAGATGATCCTGTCCAACTCCCCTGTCCAAGCATGGCCAAGCAGCTGAAGAAGGGCAATCAGTTCAAGCTGGATCACCCAGAGCAAGTTTCCCAAGACCATTCCATATGGCTTTTGATTTTCTGAAAGGATGCAGATCTGTTTCTCCCCAGCTGTGTCTCTCTTCATCTGCTGTTAGACGTGTTCCAGATCTAGTTAACAGGAGGTATCTATCATCTAATAATACAACTGGTTGCATAATTTCTTACACAGTGTGAGCATGAAAGATTGCAGAGATTGGCTCTATTAATTCTAAACCATGAAGAAAACCCTTACAGATCTCTGATAGCTTCATCATCATGTTGCACAATCAGAACAGATTGGAGGGCTGTGAAATGATTTCCTGGCCCTCATGGTTGAAAAAGTACAGAAGGGACTTTCATGCTAATAATAACATGGGGACAGGATCCCAAATATCTCAAACACACCATGCAACTCACACTGTGAGTGTTGTCCTTCTAGTGTGAAATTGTTGCTCTTTACCCTGAGGAACCACATTAAAGTGGCAAAATTTGACTCAATGTCTTCCTGTTGGAAAGCAGAGGAACAACAAAGTTTTAAATCCTGTGCAAAACAACTCAAACTATCAGCAGCAGCAGAGTTTGCCATGTTTGCTAAGCCAGAAGCAGAAGCCAGGCTAGGGGAGCTCTACTCCAATGTGTCAAGGCACCCCTTTCACTGTTAGTCTTCACAAGAGAGAAATGTGTGTGACACTTTCACCTTGTTTGATTAAAACATTTGCATTCTAACTTGTTTGGGGTTAAAAAAGTATTAAGAACTTAATATTTCACATTGGTTTTGGTCTGTGAATTTTTGAATCATCTAGAGAATATGAGCTCCTTGATGAAAAGTACTATTTTGTGTTATGAACCAGAAAATAATGGCCTATCAGACTATAGAAAGTGGTCTAAAGCATCTATCTTTAATCTTCTTGTGTAAGTGTTCTAGACACTGTAATTTCCAATAACAATAATGGAATAAATACCTCATTAACCCCTTTAAAGCTTCCAACACCATGACAATATCTAAATGAACTGTCAGAGGAACAGGCATTGTTCAGTAAGACAGCAGACCAGAAAGTTAATATTGAGCTATATCCCAATGAAGTAACTGAAATGTATTCTCATCCTCAACAACCTGATGGCTTATATACTGTCACAAAATGCAAAAGGAAAAATGTCAAATAAGGGTCTCCTTATCCTCATAAATCACCTGACATTTCAGATCAGTTTTGAAACAGCAGATAAAAAAATGCACAAAGAAATTTTGGAATGGAATGTTTGTTTAGAATTTAATTCACGGAAGAGCCACTGATTGAACTTCATATTTACACATTTCTGACCCATAAACTTTTTGATATTGCACTATTCCCACCATAAATTAGTGTTCTGACAGACTAATACTCATTTCTGAGCTGAATGTCATAGATATTTATTGAATAGGAAGTAAAAGCGTAATATCTAGTATGAGCAGAATATTCACATAACAATAAAAAGTATAGATTTGGCTTCAGGGAACAATTCACAGTGCCTGAATGGATCAGAAAGGAAAATAGAGAACTTGTACAAAAAATATATGAAGATTTTAATTATTAGGTATAGGCTCATGGTGGAAGTGTGCACATCAAAATCAAAGCCTGTAGGTGAAAAAAATTAGGACTATATTATACAGGGCACTGGACATTCTATTGATTGGAGCACCATGGTAATAGTGGCTGAGGTAAATGCACCGCAAAGAGAAATAGAGAACAGGGAAAATAAAGCAAGGAAAAAGAGCTCTGCTTTGCATGCAGGTGGGGAGAACATAATATCAATGATGAATTCTACCACACAGCTCTGAGAGAAGCATTTTCCCCAGAAAAGGGTGGTGGGTAGGTTTCCTTGAAGGAAATACATAATTCTAAACAAAATTTAGGCTGAGGTTTTCAGAACTACCTAAAGGAGTAAAATACCCAATTTTCAATAAAATATGTGTGTGTTGAATACACATAACTCTACAAGGCTTTGCAAATTCTGTCTTAAATGAAATTGATCAATTTTTTTAAACAGCACCTGCCAGATCATCATGATCATGCTCAATCTATGGCACATTGAATTCAAAGGCACTTTAGGTCCCATCTGAAGTTTAAAAAGGCTCAATAAACATAGATATCTTAATAGAGGATGGATTTTCATGGAACAGTGGCTTGAAAAAACAAGCTTTCTGAATGCAGGAGAAAATTAGCCAGAAGAAAAGAGAACACCACCTTCGAATCAAAATTCTGATCTGAAAACTTAAACTTTAGGAAAACAAACAGAACAGTGAAACACAGCAATAAAATTGTAAGAACCATGTAGCATATCCTCCTGAGACCAAGATCTCACTTGAACTCTGAGTTATTGGCATGAGCCCTTTCCATTCAAATGCAGGAATGAACTTCTGTTTGTTTCTTTTTTTTTTTTTTTTCTGGAAGCAAAACCAACTTCTCAGGATTTCTAATGATGAGATACCTTGGAAAAATCTGCTCCTGTGTGTTACTAGCTGTGACAGTATCAAGAGTGACCTGGAGTTGCACCTTCCCACCTTCTGCACCTTGGGCAAGATAGCAAGATGTGCAGTACAAACCATTTAGCTCATTTTTCAAAACGTGGAGTGTGAGAGGCATTAATTTCCACTGCTTCACCATAATCACTAAGACAGTTGGTCACACATCTGGACTTACTCCACCAAGTTGTGTTTCATGGTCTCTTCCATTGTTTCCAGTGATCAGATTTTCCTGGTGCTCACCATGTCCTAATGCAACTCTGTTAACTTCAGGACAAAAAGGAGGATGTTCAGTCCATAGAAGTCAGCTTATGTCAATCATGGCCAGAAATAGATATTACCTTTAGAATACATTTTTAGGACCATTGTACAGATGACATGGTACTGTCTGGGCTATAGACAGCTCTGAAACACTCTCTTGACCTAGCAACTAAATGGACACACCAAAGGATGAGTTTAAGCTATAAACTGCAGAATTGATAACCTTATTACTCCAAAAAAAACCTAAATATGTCATTGATGCCTTGATCTTTAACAGCGAGTGAGTATTTTTGCATCATTCTTATTTTTAACCTCTTAGAGACAATAAAGCAGCCCCTACAGTGCATGTGTGTGAGAAATGAGATAGTTATCATGAATAAATAGCATCTTTATGAAGGGATTAAATCCAGAGCTGTTTGTTTTCCATTTGATACTTCTATTGCCAAAGTCTTTCAAATTGCTTTGAGAAGCTGCTCCTAACCAGAGTTATGAATAGCATAGCAACAGTGTTTTTGCCTTGTTTTCAGTGGTCAGGTACTGCTGGGTAACCCATTGATGAATGTGACAAAAATTGTTTGTTAGACACTCAGCAATAACATCACCTCCTCCCCAGCCTATACAAAATGCAGAGTGCTTTAGACGCAGCAGAATGAAAGAGACCAAAGCTCCTCTCCTTCCATCACCTCCCTGAAGCTAGGGGAGATCTCTGCCTCTTATAGAGTCAGAGCCATCTTTGGACACCGGTAAAGTTTTCCTCGGCTGAGGTAATTAAATAGCCTCAAAACTCACCTATTTACTCACTGAAATGGACACAGTTGTGCCAAGTGGCTGGTGTTTTCATTAAAACATCTTGCAGCCACAGCCCCAGGGCTGTCACTGGCTCTCTTGTGTGTTCTCATCTGCTGGATGTCTCCTGGAGCACCACCAACCAAAGGGAATGGAACAGAGCCCTGGCCTTTTTGCCCTCCAAATACTGACAGTCTAATTACCCCAGAGTGCTGCACTGAGGTTGATGCTTATCATGAAAAACTAATGACATTTTGATATTGAACATCTCCAATAAGGACCAACATGGGTGTAAGACTTTACACCAACTTCAGGACAGAGTAAGTTTTCACCAGAGTTCTCAAATGAGCAAAATTGTCTTCGAGTGGGTTTTGTTCCTTTGAACAGGGATTTCTGGCTGCATCCTTCTCCCCAGCCCTCCTGTCTGCATGGGAACTTGAGCAGACCCACTTGCACCCCTGTGACCACACATCTCTCAGCCCACCTGAGCACAGCAGTGAGTAAAGCACGTGTGGGTACATGACAGCACAGACAAACACATTGCAAAGACCACGTTTGGAAAGTTTCACTCTCCTTTCTCTTATCCTTCCTACTCTTCATCATCCTGCCTCTCACCTTCACTTACACTGCTGGGGAGAAACACTTCCTTCTTCTGGGGACAGGTTAGTTTTGCACAGTATCAGGATGCAGCAAAAGTGAACTCCTGTGCATTAATTCACTGGCAGTCCAGCTCCTAGTTACTTCTCATGCCCTTGAAATTTCTGTGGTTTTCAGCACGTTTGCACTGAGGCCTTAGCCAGGAACACAAGCAATACTTAGTAACTCAGGATGAAGTTCAGCAGGAGGAACATGGATCCAGTTTGCTCAGCTGTTTGAAAGCAAATGCCTTGCCAGGTCTGTTCTCTCTGCTGTCGGGCTGCGTTGAGGCTTGGGAAACCGTGTTGCCCCCAGGATTGCCCTGATGCTGTAAAGAGAAGGTCAAGTGTGAAACTGTGCAAACAGTCCCCTTTGTGACCCACACCCTTTTGTGGAATATGTGTCCAGGTCACAGGATCTCTTTTCAGGGTTTGAACCACACTTTATGCTGTTAGAGGAGGCAGGATGGTTTCCAGACTTCATTATTTGTATTAGACATACTTTTTGCCCAAATTCTGTGACCTGGTCAATAAGCAATTAGTATTTTATGACAAAGTGCAAGTGGCAGTGTTAATAGCAGTTTGTAGCTACATGCACACATGAGAGCCAAGAATAATTTTTATGACTCCAGTAGAAGTGTGTGTAACAAACAGAAGTCAATTTTTATGGCCATAATGATTGTATGCTCTCAATGCCTGTAGAAAATAGCTTTACGCAAATCAGTTAATTAGCATCCAAGTGCACTTGCTCACAGTCTGTTCAGCTGTTCCAGCCAGTACTTGGAGAAACATTCAAAAGAGGTTTAACACACTAAAAAAAAAAAATAGTAACCAGTCAAAATATAAAATGTAAGCTTCTAGTCTAAATTCCACTTTAAAACAGTGTTTCACAATTTCTTAAGTCATTAATTCTAAAATTTATAGCAATAGACTTTTTTAAAACAGACTTTTAAACCTGAAGATAATAAAAATTTATTTGGTTATTGCAATGACACCAAGTACCTCAACTGAAAAATTCAAACCCTCTGGATTTTAGTATTAACATTTATATTACCTCCATCTTGACCTTTCAGAATTGCATTCAAAACAAACGAGCTAACACTCCTTACAGCAATGTTATCATATTCTGTCCTTTATTATTTCTCTTGCTAAATATTTTCTTCCTCAAGACTCTCAAACTGATTTAACATCCTTCCTACTTAGCCTCCACCTTATGCACAGAAGCACAAGTCTTTTGCATCAATTTAAAGCCAAAGTGATGAATGGAATTTAATGATCTTTTTTGTACAGTTCTGTATAACACTAAACAATGGCCAATGCATTCATTCATGATCAGTTTTTTGCCTTGTTTTTAATTAGCTTCCTATCCGGAGGGGTGGTGTGAAAAATTGCACCCTGGGCCTTACTACATCTTTCTTTTATAAAATGTATGTACAACAAATAAAAAGCACATTTTAACCTACCAGCTACCTATTACGTTAAATGTCATTACTACTAAAGACTGGCAGCTCTGCTAACAAACGCCCTCATTATTTTATTCCAGCTCTACTTTGGGTATAGTCAATCAAATCATGCTTGATTTATGTCAGATGCTAACAAAATACAGTATAAACAGAGCCATTGAGTACAATTCAGTGATTCTGTGTTTATTCAGCTCTAAGCTATGAAGCTAAAGTGGATACCATTTATAACCAAGGCATGCATTCTTCATGGCCATAAGAGTTAGCAGGCCATAGCTAGAGCTCTTTTAAGCCTGGAGAATATAAAGTGTTCCTATGAGCAGACTCAATTTTTTTTAAGTATACAAATTAATAACTTATATAAAGATAGAAAACATTACCATGACATATATAATTTCTTTTTTTTTTTTCTATTTGAGAAAGTTGTTTGATGTATTTGAAATAACCTAATTTGCAATGTAGGCCTCATTATTAATGGTCAGTGATTTTAGTACTTTCCAAAGGTGACTTTCTACAAGGAATGGCTGTTAGGAGTATGTCTACATTACACTTTCAGTCACACGGGTTATTGCGAGGGCGTTTTATGCTTTGTCTTGACGATTCTGTACATCCGGGCTATTGACCTGGGGAAGCCCAGTTTGGTTGTGGAAAATTACAGAAAGCCAATTGTGTTCACTGAGTGATGGAAGAGCCACGAGCAATATTTCCTGCATGTCAGCTGGAAACCCTTCCCAGAGAGTTCAGCACACCAATTCCTCTCCTCACTGCTCTCTACTTTCAACAATTCTTTCTACTCAACAGCTATAAGCTGAAATATATATTACACAGGAAAGACTGAGGCAGACAAGACTGCAGTTCTAAACACAACTCCAATTCTCCTAGAAAGGAGATACTTTAAAACTAGGTATTTCAGGGCTATGATGGATGTCTTGAAGTGCATGATTTGCAGACAGCAGATATGCACCGAAGAAAGGAGAGGAGAATTCTTGTTAGACATGCTCCAAATTGTGGCTTTGGATATAACCAGAAATGTAGTTCATGGGAGGGGAAAAAAGGGAAACAGGAATATTTCTGTGATAAATCTCTTAGAAAGCATTTCTGGTAAAAGTTCTATTGAGACATGCACAGAAGGAACCAAATCCAGATCTCTCCTGTGTTTGGTAATGATTTAGCAGAAGGAGCATGAAAAGGTCAGCTAATGACAGCAACACTCTCACTGTGTTTCACTGCTATTTCAGATCCTGAGATCACTCAAAAACTGTGAGAACTGGATGGAGGTGTTTTCCAAGAGTTCCTGACAGCATGAGGACACTGAGATATAGACAAATCTGTGTGGGTTTGCCAGCCATGTATCCTTACTGCAAGGTCCAGAGGGCAAATTATTCATGGCACACTTTTCACAGGAAACACAGGGGTAAAAGTTATTAACTCATTGCCTCCTGCCACTTTAATCCAAATCCTTCCCCTTTTCTCAAGGCCACAGTCACCAATGCTGCACAGATTGAAACACATCTGGAATCTTGAGAAGTCTCTATACATGCCCAACATCATTGTGGAAAATGTCTTTTAAACGCGTTGCCTAACTTGACAATCAAAACTGACAATCTCCCCAATAAACAAGCTGTAATGACAGCATTAAAGTTTCTATTGCACCATCTAAAAACCCCTGAACTTTACAAGAAACAAATTAAGACTCTCATCAAGTGAAAAAAAGCAGCCGAAACCTGGACATGATTTGTCAAAGCAGTGCAGTAACAGAGGAAGACATGGAAAGGAAGTTCTCTCCCTTTGGTTTCATTGATAGGGTGAAATACTACAGCATTATGAAGCACCAGGGACTGGCGTTTCCAGAAGAGATCAAACCTGAAATGTGGTGGTAGAGCTAAAGAAAAAGGGGGGGAAAAAGTTAAGTACTTACATTTCAACCTGTGGCAGCAATCCCTACGGTGTCCAAGCACTACAGACTAGCAAGATTTAATTCAAAAATATTAAGCAATAGATGGAGGGATGGACTTTTCCAGTCCATCTGGAACAAGAACAATGACTTTTTCCATAAGAGAAGCTCTGGGAACCAGCAGGTACCAGAGATATGAGCTGGAAATTAAGATTGTGGGGAGGAAGACAGAGTATTTATTTCTGTTTCTTTATTTCACCAAGGGTTGACCTGTTAAAATAATGGCAACACAGCATTGAAATGATCCTAGGTCTCTGTCAGACAAATCATGGCTCAACGCATTTTCTCTCAGTTACATCAGAAAGTATGAACTTGCAACCTTGGCCCCAGCTCATTTAATGGCACACTGACAGGGCAAGAATAATTCACAGGTTGAGTTAATCAAAGGTGAAAAGGGAGAATCAGTAAATGTCGTATCCTTTTGCCACTTTCATCAATCCGACTAACTGAATTTGAGCTAAAGCTTGGCAAATTTTCTGCAAAGGGAAATTAATATGTAACACATCTGAGGCATGGTGCTGGCCAGCAAAATTGGAAAGCTGGCGTTATATCAGAGGGCGATTATTGAGGGAGAGAATGGCCAAAGCTGAGATAATCAGAAAGAAGCTCCTGCGTGTCTCTCTCCTCTGATAGCACTGTGACCCTCCCAGCCCTGCACCTGAGTAGAAATCCTTCTACTTTTCAATTTTTCTCCATCAGGAATATATTCCATTGCCCATTTCTGTTGCCCACACATGACTGAATCAATTCAATTACCTTGGAAAAGTTGATACATATTCAGGCCATGAAGACGCTCAGGATAGAAAGAGAGGAAAAGAGACAAAGAAATCCGTATTTACCCAATAATAAGTTTCATTTGGAGAAGGTTTGAAAACAATTCTCCCTCGCATTTGTCCCTGTCAGATCACATTATTCACAAATGAAGTTTACAAAATATCAATTCAATTTCAATAAGGGAGCCTGAATCCCAACACACGAGGGTTGAATTTACGAAATCATAACACTTGAGGGGACCCTGGTGGCTCCCAAATATTTTCCAGTCAGAGGTAATCAAAAGCAGACTGCTGAATACTAATACATTCAATTTCACCCCTTTTGTTCGCATCTGTTCCCTTATAATACTATTTTCTACACTTCCAAATCACTGATGATGGGAGTTTGCAGGGGGAAAAAAGTGCATGGGGGAGCATTATATAGCTCAAACATTTTTGTGAAAACACACTCAAAGATGTCCAATTAATCAATTTACTGATGAGCAAAACTATGAGCTGTAGCACAGAAAAGAAAAAAATTATTATGTTCCCCATAAACCACCCCAGATTGTTTTCTAGCCTCATTCTTTGCCTACAGTATGCCCCAGAACTTGCTGCTGACATAAAAATTTGCAAATGATAAAATAAATGTGATTTCCTCATCAATCTGTCCTCAGCTACTGCCCCTGTAAAGAGAAAGAGAAGACCAGAAAAGCATCAGGTCCAAGAAAGTATCCAATGCCTTCAGCTCCTGGTTTCCTATGATGAGTCAAAACCATCACGTTTTCTTCAACTGGCACTGCATTGGGCTGTTCATGATAACAGGGCACAGGTCTCCCAGAGCAACCTATGCCATAGTGTCTGATGGATCAAAGTTTCCTGTAGCATTTAGTGCAACAGCTTCCACCATGCTTCCTGAAGCTAAGTAATCCAAAGCCATTCCATGAACATGAGGAAAATAGTGTTTCATGATCTGCCACTACTCCTAAGAAATGCTGATGTAACATTTATTACAGTTTTAATAAAACAGCGAGTTCTGGTCAAAATGCAGAGCAGCCCACTCCATCCTTCACTAACTGGTGGCTGGCATGCTGTGGAAAATAAGCAATTTTTCTAATGAACTTCACAGAAATTTAGAAGGGAAGTGATTCTAGTTCTTCTAATCTCCCCAGTATTTGTCTGGCAAGTAAGTGTCATTCAGACATCCTGTTGCTAGTCCAGAACAATGTTAGATTCTTTTGTCTCTATTCCTCTGAAACAGGAATGCATGCAACAAGCAGGAGCCCAGCCGAGGGTCCAAAAATGATGGGAGGGTTATTTGATGTGTCCAGTGGCCAAACCGTTCTCCCTGCTGCAAAGAAAGACCACAGATCTTCAGAAATTCCTTCCAATTAGGTCTGCAAGGAAATTTTTCAGCCAAAATGACTTCAGCTAAACACTTGTCAGAATCATCTGTGGCACCTGAGTGTGTGTGTCCACCTGCTTGGTGTCATGACTCCTCAACAACCAGTCTCTGGTGCTTTGGGTGATGGAGAAATAAAACAACAATACCATCAAAGAAGTTTAGTTGTGCATTGAGTAAATTCATCAGCGAGGCCATGGTGTGCAGGTCAGCTGGCAAGATCTCTCTGGAGAATTGCAAGAGTCATAATTGAGACCAGAGTCCCTCAGGACAAAGACCAGAAGTAATTGCATGACCTGACTTGCTGCTCCTGTATGCCCACAGGCCAAAGTACTAAAAAGCCAGGTGTCAGCAGCTGTTTGACCTCAAGGTGCAGCAGCCACGCTGATGCCATACTGGCTTCCCTTGCATTGATGCTTTCACAGCCTGGGCATTGCATACCAAATGTCTCAAACCTCAGTTCCCAGTCTCTGGATGTCACCAAGCCCTGGCCAGCAAGGCTGAGGAGTCCCTGATATTAGCAGTGCTCTTTTGGGAAGGATAAACACAAAGTCTATCATGCTTAAAGAAGAGGTCAGTTAAAAATGGAATAGTTGTCACTGTCTGCCTGTGCACCTCTCTCTTATGGGATGAATCCACTGAAACCTGTAAAGAAACCTTCCTATGAAGTTTGGGACAGCATCAGACCTCCTAAGCCTCATCTGGCAAAATCAAAGACTCTATGCCCTCAGGCACTCTCCCCTATTGTATCCTTCTATTACTGTTTCACCACAGCTGACTTGAACTGAGCCTGCAGGTGTGCAGTGACAATAAAAATAAAGTATTTTCTGAAGCTGAACAGTAGCTTTCATAGCTATAGGCTTATGATTTAATCTATCTGAAGATGAAGGTAGATGAAGGTGAGATTCACTGATGCACTACTCAGCTGAAAAACTAATACTGCCACATTCATGGGATACAATCTGGCCCTGATTACACAAAACCAGCACTTGAGGATTACTTGTACGTGTAAGGTTTGCCTGAAACTCAATATTTAAGAAACAAAAAGAAGCCTGAGGGATGCCACCAGCCAAAGTTGCTTCCAGAGGGTACTCAATCCTGTGTGATTACAGTGAACTAATTCTAAAAAGAAGACAAAAGCTAGAAGATTTGCTCAGAGCAAGAAGCCTAGAAGTGCCTGAAGTTCTGAAGTTCTTCCACATCACTGTTTCTCCTGGATAAAGTTTTTCTTTAAAAATTTCCTCTTGATGCAGAAAATAAGATATACATAAAGTGACACAATGGTACCTGCCCACCCATGCCTGTGGGGACATGTGAGAACAGACCAGTTGTGTGTTGCTTGTTCCCTCTCCTGGAAGCATCCAAGGCCAGGCTGGATGGGGCTCTGAGAACCTGGCCCAGTGAAAGGGGTCCCTGCCCATGGCAGGGGGTCGGAATGAGATGATCCTTAAGGTCCTTTCCAACACAAACTGTTCTATGATTCTATTATTCCATGAAAAGACTTGAAAATAAGTTTCATTTGCAACTAAGGCACGAGGCTGAAAAATACAGTGCAAATTGCTTGGCATGAAATTTTACTTTTAAGCTTATTCCATTACAAAAGTCTTCACAGACTTCTTTCCCAATTTGCCTTTTTCTGGCTCTACATGGAAAGATAATCAGTGTATTAGCCCCATGCTGTTATAAAAATGGTTTTATATTTTGTGAAATTGTGCCAGGACAAAAACAAATAGGTTAGCTTAATTTAACATTTACACGTTATTGTTAACTATCAAACCAATACTTGCAAAAAAAATTATATTAAAATGGTGGTTAATCTAACAATTTACAAAGCATTCCATTTTAAAAACAGAGCAATTTTTGTTCCTAGCTCTGTCAAGACCACACGCTGTGCAGACACCTATTAAGGAATCCAAGCTTTTCCTAATATATTAGAAGAATGAAAATGTGTAATTGGAAAAAAAAAAAGTGAAAATTCTCTACAAAAGAATTTAGCACGGACACATCCTACAATGGATTATTGTTATCAGTTTCACCATATCAACTAACAACAATGTTCAAGTCTATATTTTTTTATAGTATATTAGGAAAAAAAGAAACATTTAATGGTATTTTGAGGACATTTAAGCCTCATCATTATATTCTAAAATTGATCTTGGTGTTTCTGCTTCATACAAGGTGCTACACTGATTTTGTCAAATGTTAAAGCTAGTTCCTCTGGGAAGCCAAAAGAAACACAGTATAAATTGTGGGTCATTTTGCTCTCCTGATTCAGCTCTTGTTCCCCAGCAGATGAGCAATGAGATGAGACAGGTAGGGTGAGGTTGGGACTGTTTTGTGGACATCATCCCCAAGGACTACGGGCTGAAGTATCAGCTTCAAAGATGAAGCTCTAGGAGATACAGAGACAAGGTAACAGATCTGGGTTTTTGCAGTGGCTGTTCTTCCATCAACAGCAATTTGCAATCAAAGGTCTTACCTGGGAAGTCTCACCAAGGTGTTGACTTTGCTTTTAGCTCTGAATATTTCATACAGCTTCCACAGCAATACTCCCTATATTATGTAATGAAATAATGTAATTATGTAATTATTGTGATTTTAATAAGTCTGTGATGGGGTAACAAAGCCAATCCAAAAAGTTGTGAACTTTGGGCCAGTCTTTGTTGAGGAAATAGCAGTCCTGTACCAGAAGCATGCCTGAAGTGTGGAAGGAATAATTCATCTCAGGAGCCAGATACAAAGCCAGCTACAAGCTCCCAGCAGCAGGAGGTCTGCAGACCACCTAAGAAAGGGGAGCTGGATTCCTTTATTCTCAAACACAGCCCTTAAGCTATTCCCCTTAACTGGGGATGAACTCAAAGGTGCTCTATATTCTTACTTTTATATAGAGATGCAAGAAAACTTATTTGACTAATTTATTCTAAATTATGAAAAGCCTGTATATAGCATTGCATTCTTTCAAATCTCCCTATTGCTTCATGCAAGTCCATCAGGTTTGGCAAAGAAAAGACATCCATAATGTCAGCTTTAGTTTTGCTAAAGTTTTCACTTTCAAACACACAGTACTGGAATGTTTGAGCTGCTGATACTACAAGAGAAGTTTTAAAACATAAAAATATCTGCTGCCATTGTAAAATGATTAAGAAAAAGGTCCTAAACCTCAAAACATTCTGATACGCTTCAAGGACAAAAGTGCTTATTTTAAAAAAATCTGAATTTGGAAATCCAGATAAAACCTTGATTTCTCATCAAAACTGAAAGACAACAGTTTGAAGTTCAGGAATGAAGCTCCTTTGTCTGGATTTATCTTTAACATTTAAACTCTTTTCTTTTTATAATGTTCCAAATTTTTAATGCAGATATATTTTCACCAGCAGAATAGTTATGCCCTGTTGGGATGGAATCAAAAAGTTAAATTAAGAAAACCTTATGAATAATTTATTCACCTCAATCTCTTGAACCAACATGAGGTTTGGAATCTGCATTGAAACACAAGCAAACCTACCACACTGATAACCCTCAAGAAGGCACTGCAGGTTCAAGTTCATTCTAGTAATCATTTTTTCCTACTTTTGGCAATGTCAATTCTATGCATTGAAAACTATCCTGGTGCTTCATGATGTTATGCTCATTCTGCCCATTAAAGTGACCAAAAAATCCTGCTCTGCAACATTTTCACCATGAGTAAAGTAAATCACAGTCAGTTCCCAATGCAGATAAATCTTTATGTATTGAAGAGCCCAGAGTGGTTGGAGTGTATTTCTTTTTGGAACAACAGCAGATAGGTATCTAGAGGTTTGCATGTTACAGAGTCTGAAATTCAAGCAGGATTTTGCATAGTTCTGGAATTCACTCCTTTATCAGCTCAAAAATATAAAAGATGGAGAGAGAGTCAAGGCTATAAGACATGCAAAAAACCATGCTTGTGGAGAATAAGTATGACAATTGACCTCCCATAGCTGCATTGCCTGTTCTCTTTATCTGCACTTTACACCACCTTTAATGCTGGAGAGAATCTCATGCACCTCTCTGAATTTCCATGGAGGGGCTACTACTTTATATAAAATATACAATGTGCTGAAGCATATCCAGGCCCTGGATAACACATCTGTCCCTAGAGAGGCTTTGACTTCCTCATGCAGCTCCTCCTCTTCTTCTTCTTCTTCCCTGGTACAACCACAGGTAAAGCATTACAAAAGGATTCAGTGTAAATAAATTTAAATCATATATTACACAATGCAGGGAAAGCCAGGGACTCCCAGCAGATGACCCAGGGCTTAAACAACCATCCTCTGCTGCCTTTTCCCTTCTGTGTAAAACTGTGTATTTGCTCTGAAATCTTTACTCCCAAGGATAGTAACTGGAATGCTATTCCCTTGATATATTGCTCTTAGAAACAAAGCATGCTGTAAAATGAGATGATCATAATGAGATTTAAAGTTATTACAGGCAAAGTTGTAGTAACCTATAGTAAGTTCCTGGCATTTTCATTTACCAGTGAAAAATCACATACCTACAATATGTACATTGTTAAAAAACCACTGTAAAAGACTTTCAAGGCCTGGCACCTATATTTTGCTGCTGGGTTTACAAAATTATTTTAAGTAAACTTTTATGGGAGGGGGGAAGAAATAAGAAAACATTCTATTAATGGAACAAGAGTTTCACCAAAGGCATCATGCATTCAAAAATACAATAAATGTCACTAAAAATTAGACCACCTTATTTTGCTTTATGCTATTGCTATTTTAAATTACACTGGCAATATAAGAAAATCTACTCCCCCAGTCCACCTAGAAATAAAATAATTATAAATAAATCCCCATATAATCTGCAATCATTGGAAGAAGGTCTTTGTATGAAGGAAAACTGCACCCAAAACCAGCAAAGTCAACTAAAAAAACCAAACAAACCAAGCAGTAACACTGGAGCAATGACACAGGTTAAAGATGGGCCTTTGGGGGGAAAAAGGTGTAGGCTAGCAGACCATCTGTAAGCAGAAAGTACTAGGAAAAGAGAGGGAGTTATCAATTGCTGATTCAGCTCCTGGCTCTATTTTTAATAATTGTGCAGTGAACGAAAATGGAATCTTTGTTACAGAATCTAAAAAAAAAAGAGAGAAAAAAGAAGCAAAAACAGGGAAGAGAAACATATCTAATTGATTTAAGGCAAAAAAGCAAATCATGCAAGGCCATTCCCAGACAAGAAAATCAAGGTGGGATGTGGCTCCATGGCAAAAGGACACAAGATACTACAACCAATTATAGCATAAAACTGAAATTGCTCTTAGACAAAAGAAATGAGAGCTTCTCCACCAAAAGATATCACCTAGTCCAGAAGTGTTTTGGGAACAAACATACAAACGAGGAATCCAAAAAATCGAGGGACCTCAGCCAGGGCAAACACTGAGGCCTGATGGCCAAAATCCACAGAAAAGACAGAATTTGGAACGTAGCATTCCATGGCAAACCCCACAAATGGGTTGCACATTTCTTGCATATATTTACCAAGTACCAGTGCTGTGAACACAGCATAAGGTGTGACTGACCAGTAGCTCAGATCAATTAATCACAGCAGATGAGGCAGGCTATCACCTCAAAAACAAGTGGAACTTTTTGTTGTTTTTAATCCAGGTGCAAATCCATGAGCCAGCACTGGACAAGAAAGGATGACATAAGCAGAGAAAGAAAAGCCATTGGCAATTAGAAAAAATAAAAAGGAAACAAGACTGTGGGTTGTGTTAAAATCTGTCATTGAGATGCAGATGGAAACTAAAAAAATACAGCAAGGAAAAGGCCATATTATGATTCAAGATTTCCAAAGTCATTGTCCCAAAAAACGAGCAATTGAGATCACCTTTGATGGAAAAAAATGCCATCCAAAGAGACAGAGGGGATTTATAGGACATTCCACAAATTATCATTCCAATTAAATCCAGCTGAGGATGGACTAGCTAACAGTATAGCCAGAACTGACTGAGTGGGTCAGGCACTAACTGGACCAAAAATGTTCTCCAAACCAAGCTCAGCAAGCTTGGAGAACTGGAATTCGTGACATGGCACAAACATCACAAACAGGACACACAGCCAAAGGAGTCTGGGGCTCCACATGCAGAATATTCCAGAGAAACTCTTTATTAAGATTGTAAATTCTGGGGTATAGCAGCAATGATTTTTCAGTGTTACTACCATAATATCTTTCTAGTAGAAGAAGATATTATGACTTATATCTTAAGAAAGTCCCAGAATGACCAGGAAATTTTTTTTTTTTTATTTTGTAAGGAGGTTCGTATTACACAACAGCATTTAGTCAGGAATAACACTACAGAAGCAGATCCCTCCCTGGCAGCATGACCACAATTATAACTCCTCAGAACCTGCATGGACAGCTACCACAAGGACCCTTCCTCTGAAGCAATGGAATAAATAGGCATCCAACCAGACAGGCCTGTTGCTTCTGTTCTCTACTTTGTGACCCTATGAAAACCTACAAAACCTCAGGAGAGATCATTTACACCCAAGAAATTCAACGTGAGGCATCTGAAAAGGAGTCAAGGAAGTCTCCAGAGCCTCACACAACACCACCAAGTAGATGTTTCATGGAAATAGTCTTCAGACGTTATGCAAACTCTCCTATGTCCTAGATATTGGCCATTTTGCCTCAAACTTGAAAGCCGTTCTGAAAGCATTTGGTGTTGCTTTCATGAAACAGAGTTACTGCTCTGTCACATGTGTCCCAAGAAAAGCCTTAATAGACCTGCCTGTGAATTTTGAGGACTATGGTCTAGGTCAACAGACAAAAGCCTGCATCATAGCACAAACTCCACAGATGCCTTGCCAGCAGCCTTAGCAGAGTGCTCGAGATGACAGAGATGAATTCTTCCTCTCGTGCAAAGAGATAGAAACTGTGTATCAGAGTTGACACGCACAGGCATGATCCAATCCTTCAGTTTGTTTTGTTTAAACTATGCCTATTTCCTAGCTAAATGGAATTTAGTGCTCAGAGCTAGCCACACAATTTTCATTGCTGTGTGCCACCTGAATCCACACCCAGAGAAACCAGTGAGAAGCTTATGAGCCTGCAGACTGTCAGCATGAAGAAAGCAAAAATCCAATAGGACTTCTAAGTAAAAAATACAGAGAGGACCAAAAACATCTTAAAAGGTCAGTTCTCTAAACTTTTTTAACCAAGTGTTTCAAGAATATTTGAACTGACTTGGACATTTTTTGACAAAATAATCCAGTATTGTTCTCATAGCTGAATCTTCCCTCACAAGCTGTTGAAGAGAAGGGTATGATTATAAGAGGCCACACCCTTTTTATGCATCTTTGATCTTTTGAGGGGGTAGTTGGCATTTTGGAAGTTAGCAGTAATAACAGAAACACAGTGAATACATTCATTTGGCACACAGCCCAGCTGAATCAGTTGCTCATTGATTACAACTACCATATCAGTCCTGCTCCCAAGCAAAGCTCCTGCTCCAAATGAGATGTTGCTGAAGCTGCAGACTGAGCCATACAACCTGCCAACTTTCTCATACCCTCAATGGCTGTTTCCTTTTTACAGGTTTTTAAGTGGAAATCCCCCATTTCAACATGAGCTGAAATATCATGCTGAAGCCCATGTACTTCTAAGAACATTATTATTTCATGTGTAATATACTTTAAGTTAATTATTGCTTTCCAGCTTTTTTTCTCCGATATGAGATCGGCTTTGGATATTTTTCTTCTGGATTAGTGTCCAATTCTGCATTTTTCAAGACTTCATCTCATTTGCTAATTTCTTTTCATGCTTCTAACTTAACCAGCCAAGTATACCCATGTCCTTCTTGTTTTCACAAGTCCTCACAATTTTGGTTACTTCCCTTTCTGGGTCATTTAAGGTAATATTAGTACTGAGGAAAGAATTAATGTTCAAAAAATTGTCTTCACACATTTTGATGTCCTGTTCAAGTCATTAGGATGTTAAAAGCTTCCTTGTTCTCCTAAAAGTTCAACTTTCATAAATGCAAAATATTTTACCTACTTTGGTGGGACTACAGACATGTAAAGTTAAAGATGAGGATGTATTTTTGGCCTGATATCCAGCCATAAAACAATTTTTTGTGGAGATTTGATGTTACCAAATGGCAGCTTCCACATTTATTCTTTTTTCCTTTTGTCTCTTTTGCTTTTCCACATTCACCTGGTTTATGCAAAGTTTTCAAAGTTATTTTAAATTTGACAATCAATTTTTAGCAGTCCTGGCACATAAGAAATCATGATACTCTAAATAAGATCCAGAATTTGCCATCTTGAGGCCCTACACAACAGCTCCATAGATCTGTACTACACTAAGCTGTACTAAGTTGTAATTGTTCAGTAATTCCTTGCTTCTGTTTGAACACAGGCCTTTTCACCTTTTCTTTCTGCAGTTTCTTGGGTTTTGGTTTTTTTTATTTTGATTTTTAGAAAGAGTTCATTATCTCAGCTATTTTCAGATAGAATAATCCAACACACTTCTCATTTGCATGTAAAGTGCAGTCAATGTGAATTGATCAAAACCAAATTAACAGCAATTGGTTCCAATATTTTCCCTGTTTACACATTAGCTTGCTACCTTTAACATATAGATGTATTGAATTCAGCTTAGCAACCTGAGCATGAATGCTGTGGCCTTTAAAGAGAAACTTATCTGTAATTAAAATCATGCGCAAGTTTTAGTGGGCATCTGTTTACTAGCTAGAAAGAAAGCTGATTCTAAAATGGAATAGAATTTAGCTTAGTAGTTCATGTGTTTGATTCTGAATTAAATCCCTTAAAATTATGGGGAGCTAGCTTTATTAAGCTTCAGATTATATGAATGTTATGTCTAGTTCTGGGCGGGTTTAAATGCAAAAAAATAATTCTCCTTCCCACTACACCATGGATTTCTTATTTCTTTTTTTAGGATATCACTGCAAACTGATAATAAGTTAACACAGTTACAATCATTATAGGCATTTTTTGCAGAAGTCATATAATAAATATGCATTGAAAGTACAAGCATGCAGTATAAATCATGTTGCACAGTGTTCAGATGACAAGTAATAAGGGCTTTAGAATAAAAACTGAAACACATATACAGTGGTTGCTATAAGGAAATGATTTATCCTATAGTGTATATTGAATTGCTTATTATAATTTAGAATGGTAATTGCTATGGCTTCACTATACTGTTTAATTGCTACAGTACACTGATATATACCAGGCAAGACACTGCAGTAACTGCTGCCCTTATATAACAGCATTTGCATAATCTGCACTGTAGTTTATTCTTACAGTAGATAATGCAGTATGTGCAGGAATCAAATTGTTTCACACCATATTGATTGCAATTAAGGGCACAAATATGAATACAAAGATAAGGCTTTTCTCAAGGTATTTATCACAGGACAGATGAAAATTTCAAGTTGAAGTCATTACCATGCTAGTCTTTCCTGGAAAATAATTATAGAAATACAGCTACTGGGAATTTTGCAACACAAGTGTGAGACACAGTTCTGGATTTTTGTGCAAAAATTTCCATTTTCCTGGATGGATCCTTCCAGAACCAGAAGCATATTACTACAGAAAGAAACCACCACTGGAAATTTTCCCATGCCAAAGATCAGACCAGCGATTCTATCAGCAGTGTCCCCATTGCTCTGGGGTGTTGAGCCCATAGGGAGAGGAACTCACCCCCAAGAGAGCTGGGGCTAAACTGCAGTGATGTCTGGATCCCAACCATCCTTCTCATTTCCCTCTGAAATCACGTCTGCCTGGGGGGGAAATATAAAGACTACAAGTAAATCATGCCACAAGAAGTTCTACTGTGTGTTCAAGGCGCCACAAGAAGCAGCACCACATCTTCATGATGCCACAAGGAGAACATCACCATGTAATTAAGATGCCAATTTCTTTATTCCTTGATTCTTTGCCTTAAAAATGCACTGGAAATCTTAGAAAAGACTTATGGCTGTTCTGACTCGTGAGTGTTTTAGATAATGTAAAAAAACCATCGTGGATCATAGACACCAGCTATGCTAAAATGCTTGAACAGATGGCATTTTTGATGGATTTGTTTGTATTTTTGTAAAAGCAAGCAATGTGATTTACTTTGATTTGGGAGATTTGTTGTTTGTTATAGCCACAGATTCTGACTGACACAGCTGATTTGTGAAACTAACAGCAAGTTAGCTGATATTTTGGCTTCAAATTTGGCAATTCATTACTCTTCTCGTTTTAAAAAAGCCAGTACACCCAGTCTAGAAGCAGAGAGAAAATCACATCACAGGGCTCAGACAACCTCAGTAATGAATTGCCAAAGAGGGAATTAAGACCAGACCAAAATGCTTGGCAAATAATTGCAAACAACTGCAAACAACTCACTGAAATAAAAAGTGAGAATTCCTAATGCAGGATTTAAATAATTAGCTCAGCTCCAGCTCTACTGCAAAAATGAAGGACTGCAAAAAGTTGTTAAGACAACTCACTTTAAGAGCAAGTCCTGCCTCACTTGGTGGACTTGTGTAGTTTCAAAAGGCAGCTGATGGCAGGGGACATTGATGTACGATAAATGTAGCATGCAATCACTCTGATTGTTTGTGATCATGACATTTTACAAACGTTGCTTCTCTGTCATTTTCTAAAGTATTGTTTTAGAGGGTTGTGACAGAAGAAAAAGCAATAAAAAAATAGAAAAAAAAAGAGAGAAAAAAGACAACAAGGAGAAATGTCACCCCGTCTCCCTAGACAAGCCAGATTGAAAAATTGAAGAGAAACCAACTTGGATGAGATAGATTCATAGCACTGACACCATACCAGCAAAAGCAGAATTAGATTTTGAGATTATTGAAGCCACAGTTTCTTTTCACAGGAATTTACAGTCAGTTATCTATATACTGTAATGAGTGAGGCAGTACTGGCTTGTGGTCAGAACAAGAAGTTGCTGGATGTTTTTTATTTGACTCTGTTACTGACAGACTGTGTGACCTTGTGGTTCAGACCCCACCTGTGAGATGGGGTTAATAATCTTAACCTATTTTGCAGCTGCTGACCAGATGAAATCTCTGAGTGCTCTCTTTAGATGCCTGCAGCCAATAATTAATGCACCTTACACTTCATTGTTTTTCTTATTTTGTTATGGGAATTAAATAAGCTTTAAACTTTTTTTAGAATGTTTCCCTGCCCTGACCACAACCCAAACTCAGCCCACTGCATTTGTAGATGGGAGAGCAGCAGTGGACCCAATTTACTTCACCCCTTCATCCACCAAAGCAAGGTCAGGCCATAGATTCAGCCCATGTGCTTGCAGACAGGTGCTCAGGCAGTATCTGAACATTTGCTATTTTTCCCTTGTACATAACATATTTTAGACTTTCCGTCCAGCTAAAACTCTCATCCAAACATTATTGTCTCTTCACTGGACTATTCCATGTTCTTTTTCCCTTCATCTTGGCCACCATCCATTAGGAAGACCTGATGCATGAACAAAATTAATTTATTCCTAATGACTTTATTGTTTAATTAATGTTTACTACTGCAGATAATACTAGGTGTGTACGTGATTTTATATTTTTAAAATCCTTATCAAGAACAGCATTTATTGAGTTATTAACTCATTTGGACAGTCACAGAAAAAGCTATTTTTCACTCCATTGTGTCTTCAGCTCAGTGGGATAACGTGAGTTGTGTGAATTGAATTGTTCCACCAGAAAGAAATGGCCTGGCCATACATCTGAACATACAGATGTGCCTTTTCTACCTTGATATTTCAACTCTGATTTCTACATGTTGAACTTAAATCGTCAGGATGAGTAATTACAGCCCTGGTGAGGCCACATCTGGAATGCTGGGACCAGTTCTGGGCTCCTCAGGATAAAAGGGACACAGAGCTCCTGGAGTGGGACCAGCAGAGGGTGACAAAGATGATGAAGGAACTGGAGCATCTCTATCAAGCATGTCCAGTGCCCTACTGCAGTAACATCCTTTGGTTTTTCTCAGCTGGCATTCTAAGCCATTATCAGCTTCTCCTCCAAAAACATCACGCTTTTCCCTCACTCTTGATACTGTGAAGGTGAGAGACTGAAGGAAAAAGATGAAGATTTTCCATCAAATATTCATTCAAAAGGCATTCTGCTGTCACACCTTTAAACCCAGACCACTACAGAAACAGGCAGCAAGTGTGAAGTATTCCCTTGTCAGCTGAAATTCTCAGGTTTTTTCTGCTTTTCCACAGTTTGTATCCAGAACTAGCAAGGCTGAGCTAGATTTTCTGTTCAACCACTTCATTTTGTTTGTAACTTTCAACCTCGATCTCCTCGGTTGTATTTGCAATACTCACATGACATTTAATGCTCTAAAAGCCATCACAGTCAGAATATTTATCATCCAAAAAACCCCACAAATTAAGAAATAGAGTCTCTAATTTTTATTGCTCTGAAAAAAAAAGGAAAGACCAGTCCTAGAAGAACGGCACAGTGCAAATTTCATTAGGGTCATACCACAAAGCAAACAGAACAACTTGGGCTCAGAAACTACCTTGGCTCAGAATACAAGATACAAGATGAACAATCATAATTTTTATCTAGAAATTATAAGAAGGTTTCTAATTAGTGAAACGACAAAGTTCAGGAATACTCCTCTGGTAGGTGTGTTTTATTAGGGGAGTTAGGAAATATGAAATAATGAAATCATGCAAAATAATTCCTCAGAGGATCTGAAGGAAGTCCCTTCTTCTGTACCCAAAGCCCCAGTGTAGATGGACTTATACTGATAATGGACTATAAATCCCCTGGGGCCATGAGCTATGCTGGTAAAAGCTACATAAATAGAGCAGAAAGCTTCTTGTAGTGTAGACTGTGCAGAAGAGAGAGTGACAGAGATCCTGTCTGAGAAAACTGGGTGATGTGGCAGTAATGGAGGGTCAAATGCACAGACTGACTCTCAGAGTCTCATTCCTAAGGTTATAACTTAGAACAAGAGACATTTTAAAAATCTTTGAAAACTGCCAGTTCCTACTGGTAGGAGATTCTTCTTGTGCAGCCAAGACAAAGACTATATCACAACTAGATTTAAAAAAACCAAACCAAATCTTCCCAGCTGAACCTTCAATATATATTTTATTGACAGGGTTTATTATTACCATCTGCCATTGTATTGTGTAAATGAGTTAATATGGTTTTAAATTCATGGTTTTAAAGGTGCTCTTTGTTTGATTAGAAGGAGCTGAATTTTGTCTAAACTATTTCTAGAGCTTGTTTGTAGGAAATCTATTTTATTGGACCATTATTTAAATAATACACTCAGGTAGTAACAGACAATAGCTCATACTGACCTTGAATTCACTACACAGGTATAAATGTAATGTCAAACCTTATTCTTTTGCATGCTACCCAAATCATTTCATACTGTGGAAGTGACTTGTTAGACACCAACCATAGCAAGCACTGAATAAGTATCCAAAAATGTAGCTGAAGAACAGAGGGGGTGGATGACCTAATAGCTTCTGCTTTGACTGCATGAAGGTGTTTGCCAACAGTTCCTTAAACAGAAAACATTTGAAATTCAGACTTTGCCAGATCACATCAGCCCCACACACAAGGCATCAAAGTAGTGTTGAGGATCTGGGTCTGAACAATTTTCCCAAGGTCATCCGCAATGTTTGTAGCAGTGTGGCAATGTTTAAAGCCATGCTGTCCACATTGTACAAATACCATAACAACCAAGCCACCCTCTGTAAAAGGAATGTACAACAGGAATTTCTATTTCCAGATAATACAGGGTGTCGCCCTCTGCTATGTGAGGATATTTACACCTGGGGAAGAAAGAAATCAGCAGTTCTTCTGTTTTAACCTTTCTTTTGATCTTGAGGCTTCAATCCTACATTCTCGGTCTACAAAACAAAACCAGTAAATTGACATGTCATACAGCTTACAAAATGAGGAGTGTTATCAAAGACAGGCTTTGTAACTAGGCTTCATTTGGTACAGAAGCACAATTCATGTTGTTCCCACCTATTACCAGAGCCTGAATACGTAAAATATGAACCATTCCACAATCTGCATACTCATTTATATTACCTATATGTGAAACTTAGGAAATAAAAAATGTTCTGTTTCCCCTTCAAGAGTAGCACTCTGTGTAACACAAGCCAGCTAAGCTATCTTGGTGAGACCAGGCTTTAACATGAGCTTTGCAAAGGAAAAGTGAACATTTACCCTTTGAGTTTAAAAGTGAAACTGAAACTTCCAGTAAGAGAAGTGACTACATTTTCTGAAATTTATGACACTTCTTGGTCCCAGACTTCATATGAGTTTAAGTTTGGGATTGCTACACATATAAAATTTTCTAGTTGACACAGGAAAGACTGTGGTTCTAAATAAACCTATGGCATAATGTATAAGCTTTTTGCAGGGCTTCAAGGTAAAGTATAAAGAAGGGGAATCAGCTGAGTTTTACTCCAATTTTCCCAAAATGAAGGTTCAAAAAAAAAAAAACTGAGCATAATCTCAGGCAAAAGCAGATTTCTGGCATTAAATTCTTGCAGAGCAAAGCAATTAGGAATCAGAATTAAAATGGTATTGGAAGGATCTCCATTTAACTGCCTACAGCATCTTCTGTGAGACTCCAGCTGAAACATAACCAAGTTTCTTTTTACTAGATTCCGTTTGTCCTTCTCCTTGAACTCCTATTTCTTTAACATTTCCCAAATTTCTTTTTATTCTCAACCTGCTTGCCTGCACTATTGCTTTCCCCATCTCTTGCTGTTCTTACAGGATTCTCTTTATTACGCCTCCTCATTGCACCACAGGATTCTCTTTTTACTACTACTCCTCCTCATTGCACCACCTCATTGCTTAAGTATGTCCACATCATCTCAGACACATCTCCCTTTACTTGTGGTAATTCTGCCCAGTTTGGTGTTTCTTCCTTCTTCTTTTTAATTTTTCCTTATTCCTGTTCCTCATTTCCTCTGCTTCCATTTCCTTGAACCAGTTTACTTCCTGACATCTCCTGGCTGTGCTTCTCTGCCTGTTCCTTACTCTGGGAAACTTTCCTAAAATCCAATCCTAATCTCTGGCTACAGTGTTATCCTATTTCTTTTTATTTTAGTCTTCACAGACACTGCCATGGGAGAGCTCTATCTTTGCAGAAGCCTAGCAAATATGAGACTCTTACTGTGAACAGAACTCCAGCCTTCTCTGCTTCAGGCTGGAAATCCTAATTAATTCACTCTTTCCTTATGGACCATGTATTGTCACATCATTCTTGTTCTCTGAAATTTCAGTCCATTTCTTGAAATAAAATACTGCACTCTGAAGAACATTTTACCATCAAGACTTTATCAGTACCAGGCAGAGAAAAACTTATGATTTCCTTCCAATTAAATACCTTCTTTCGATTCAAGATCTTTCTTTGTCTGTTTTTTCTCAAAGTCTTTCTATCCCCTAAATCACTTTAAGCCCAGTTGTGCTAGAGACCAGAATTTCTGGTGTCTAGAGGTAATTGTAGTTGTAAGCTATACATCTCCCTTGAAACACAATGGTAGTTCCATTCTCAAAAGAAGAGCACCCTGAATATAATCAATTGTCTTCTGTTCCACCCCAATAATCTGATGTGTTTCTGATATTCTGATAAATGTTGATTCAGGAATTTAAAGCAAAATTAACTAGTAATGTTGGTGGGTGTAAACCCATGTGGAAAAAATAACACTGACTCTGTTATTTTATGAAAATATTTTTTAAACTTTTCACTCTGTTTACAGGAGCGAGAAACAGGATCAGTCTAATCTGATCTAAAGACATATGGATTTAAGTAACATTTTCAGAAAATAAAAAAAAAAAACAGCTTTTGGCATTACCTTTAAAATCTGTGCTAAAACTACTTCTGCTTAGAGAATTTTTACACAGCGTGCAATACCCATATGCTTCCAGTGTTAGGGAAGATGCTAGGAAAGAGATTTCTCTCTTTTACTGAAAACAAAAATGCCATGTTAATCCTCGAAAAACAAAAACCAGCACTAAATTAAATTTTACTCTTTAAATGATATTGACAATTCTGTAGAGTGAGATCAATTTTTAAAGTTGGCACCAAGAGGGATATCACTTGTTTCCCTGATTTATTGACAACCGCTTTACATATTCTCACTTATAACAGTGAAAAGAGAATTAATTTGATCTCTGAATTTCTCAGCTTCAGTAGACTCTTTGTAGTATATAGATAATAATTTACTCTGAATTGTGGTCTGAACACCACTTGATGCAATGAGGAGTGAGAATGTGCTGGGAATCCTCTCTGAACCATTTCGAGCAGCCTTTCAAGAAGCTATCCAGCAAGGAAGATTAAACATTAGCTGATTACCGACAAGTAATTAACAATGTCAACGAAACACAGAAACTGAATTAATAATAATTATATCATCAACACGCTGATCATCTTGTAGAGAATCCCAGGGAAGAGGAGAGGTTAATTATTCATTGCTAGCAGAACAGCAGGAAGTCGACCAAAACCATGCCTCTGCATGGTGTTAACTGCCAGGCAGATAATTAATTAACATCATAATTGTAATGCAGGCAGCATGAAAATATTGAAATATTACTTCATTTCCATTCTATTACCTATCCAGCACATTCTGTAACTTAGAGGCTTGAACTGCAAAGCTTGGTTGTGTCCGGAGTCCCAGGTGATGTGGTTTTGACTTCATTTTCCATCAGAGATCTATAATGAATGAGAGACTGAGAGGTTTGTGAGAAGACAAAGAGCCAGCAGAGAGAGAGTTCAGACACAGATTTTTCCTCTCTTGACACAAGATGTTCAAGCATGATTCAGGAACAGTTAGATTTGTGAGTGTGTGCATGGATAAAGAGAGTTAAACTCCCAACATTTTCTCCCAAAATAGATTAAGAAAATATTTGGAAAATATATTAAATCACACAGAATCATAGACTAGAACCATAGAATCATTACTATTGGAAACAACCTCCAAGACCATTGAGTCCAACCATCAACCCAACACTGCCAAGTCCACCACCAAATCACATCCCCAAGTTCCACATTACACATCTTTTAAATACTTCCAGGGCTGGTGATTCCAAGGCTTTCCTGGGCAGCCTTTGCCAATGCCTGACAATCCTTTCAGTACCCAAATTTTTCCTAATATCCAATCTAAACCTCCCCTGGTGCCCCTTGAGGCCATTTCCTCTCGTCCTGTCGCTTGTTACTGGTGAGAAGAGCCTGACTCCCACCTGCTACAACCCCATTTCAGGGAGTTATAGAGAGCAAGAAGGTCCCTAAGCCTTTTGTTCTCCAGACTTAACAACGCAGCTCCCTCAGCTGCTGCTCACAAGACTTTTGCTCCAGACCTGTCCAAATGAGGGTACATGATCATGATGATCCAAGTCCCAGGCAGATTTCAGGAAGAAGTTGTGTGGATGTTACCTGTCGTACTTGCACTCCCCTGTTGAATGTCATGACCTTCAGCTCCTCTGAAGGTCATTCTGCAGATCCTTTTGTTTGATGCCTTCTATGAAAGATGCTCTTCCTCCACCACAAGTTGTGTGGCTTGAAGCAGGAATGCCAACAGTCCCTATAGTGGCCCAGAGGATGGCACACCACTTCAGTGTGGTGTACAATTCTGGTCAAACAGATCCAGGACAGAATAAACTAAGATATCCTCTACTGTCTCCATTCTGTCAAACAGCCAGAAACAATTCTACATGCCCACTTGCCCCACTGAAAAAATGTTACAGCACTTTGTTACCAAAAATATCTGTCCTATAACCATGGCCTTCTGAAACTTAAGCCTTGTGAAAAGAGCCCATTAATATGACCTTACAAAACCTCCCTTAAATCAAATGAGAGAAAGGTGCAGGCAACTGATTCACTACAGCTGGTCTTTTTTCCTGATTTGTCTCACATTAAAAAGAAAGTAAAAACCAACAAACAAACAAACCAAAAAAAAAAAATGTCCAGGGAGAATTTGAACTGAAAGCCACCATTACCACCAAGTGAGGGAAAAGCAATGTACTGGAGTTCATTGAGCTGAATAGTACACATGAAATCTGGCTAATATTTTTTTGATATTGTGTGTCACAACTGATCTTCTTTGAGGTAAATAGCAACATAAGACAAAGTGTGCAAAGTTAAACTTTCTTAAGCAGAAGATATTGAATTTTGATCATCTGTAAATTTAAATTGCCTTTTTTAAATTGTCTAAGAGCTTGGAACAGAGTAGTTTTGAAAGAGCTACAATTCACCTAAAATAAAATAAGCTCACCAGAGTTAGACCCTGTTAGTCTTTTTAAAGGGAATGCTCTGAAAGAGTTATAGTGGTTTGTAAAAATTCCCTTTGTCACCCAAATTCACTGCATGCTATGAACATGTGGTGCATTCCACATTCGTGCAGTTGGCTATTTGCAAAAACACGTGTGCAGGTGCAGGCTGGCAGAAGAACAGGTTGGTAGTCATGCCTGGGATGTAGTGAACACATCATGAGCTCACTCCTAGGTTTCATGTGGCATTTCTGTATATGGCCTTACTGCAACAAGCAGAATTGTCACCATTTAATTAACTACTTGTATAGCTCCATCTGCACCTGTAGAGCAGCAGAAGTTATACCTGGAGATGGATAAATAAGTTCAATAAGAGTTGGAATCACCTTCCAAAAGAGAACATGAGTTAGAGTAGACAGATTTCCATAGCACTTCTTGAAAAGGGAAGGACAACTACTCTCGCATTCTGGCCAATATTCTCTTTATGAGAGAGGATCTAACACCCAGAGCCTGTTTGTGACTTCTCCCGGCCCATATAAATGCTTGTGCAGTCACTGCACTATCAGTTTTTAACTCATAACCTTGACAAGCTCTCTGGGATGACAGGAGCTGCAGAGCACCCTTTACACTCTGCCTGGGGCCAGGTCTCATTCCAGTCTGCAGCCAACCAGCTTCCCACTGGAGGTCATGCTTGGAGTATTAAACAAATATACTGAACATTTACCAACAACAGCAAACTTATTTGTGCTGTAATAAGCCAGGAATAATCCTCCTATCTTCTTCAGACTTTCTCCAGAGCTGGTGGAAAGTGAGAGCTTTGGAAGAACCAGATCCTTTACCATCAGCTGCAGTAACTGTTGGCCTCACACCATGCACAGCCATATATCCTCACGAGTACAAACAGGAGTCAGCTCACTCTGCAGGCTGTAAGACTCAGAACACACCAAGAAAGGGACGGGTGAATATGCAGAGCATCTTTAAATTCCTGGATCACTGCTTGAATTTCACTCATAATTCATTAAGATTATTTTTGCCATTACAAAATGGTAATAAATGCAACCCCCAAAAGACCTTAAGTCAGGGTTTGATACTCCTTATTCTATGACCTAAAATTCTACTTCACATTGAGAAAAAAGGTTAGACATATCCTATGGCTAAATGTTGCCAAGAAATAAAAGGATTTGCAGCCCTGAGTTAAACATCTTATATCACCCCAAGATGAAAGAATATCGTTCAAAATTCTGCAAACATCAAAGTCAAGACAGCCTTTTGGTGACTGAGTTGATGATAATTCAAATTATGTAAATGACAAGGACAGTTAACAGCTTACCTGTACTGGAATATTCAATGTCCTGGAAAAGCTATTTAAGTATATTCACATCTGGGAGCCCTTCCAGGTACTTTGTCTCAGCAGGGTATGCTGATAAATATTTTGTTGCTCCAGTGCCACTGCCTTTGGTGTGGATGTTCAGCTCCCACATATCTTTCTGTTTCCTCCCATGATAAACAGATCCTTGTGTGTTTGTGTAGAAGAATTCCTTTAAAATGTAACAATTCCCTTTGGGAAATCCTAAACCTATTCCTTTCTGTACTCCTCTTAACCTTTCTGTCCTCTTTTCCAGCAGAAATCTTGTGTTTATTTTAGAGCTAAAAGAAATTATTCTATCTCTAAAACAAACATTTGTAAATGTCACCTTCTGCATCTTCTGCATTTGCTTAAGTAGAATTTTATTAGGTCATACTATATAATGTAAATATAAAGAAAATGGGAGGTGCCAGCCACTTTGGCCTGCATCCCTGACTCACACAGATTTATTAAAAGCAGCTCACCCTCCCAACTGATTTAAATGGGCACAATGCTGCTGCAATGAGCACTTGTACCTCAAATGATGGTGAGAAGACACATTTGTATGTACCTCATCCTACAAAACAGAAGCAGAGATGCTTGAAGAGTGGCAAATTTTTAGGAGTCTCTGTCTGGAAACATGTAGTTTTATAGTTTAGTTTAATAATTATGTAGTCCATAATTATTTTCAACACTGCTCCTGGCTGTCTAAGGAGTTGTATGAAGTTTTAGCATGGGTCTTAAATCTGTTTTTCATCTGTTCTTTTGTTTTCCATACATTAACTTCTTCTCAAACTCTAGCCTTGACAAGACCTGAAATCTGCCCTTGCTGCTCTTCCTTACATGCCCTATATTTTACACATGTAGAATGTGGGTGGTTTTTTTAATGCAGAGCTGGAAAAATGTGGATAAAATTTCCAGTGTAAGCTAAATCAAAATGAATAGAAAGGGATTCTCAGAAGGAAGCACATCATAGTGTAATGGGTTGATCTTTAATGATACAATTTTATATGGAACATTTCAAGTAACTTTGCCCAATTACGTCCAAAGGCACTGGTTACTACACTAAGGGTTTTGTTAATCTCAGTAAAGAAAGGGTGGTCTGAAGTGCAGCCACTAGATAATTAAAATTAGAATGCTATAGATGGCTCCCAGATTACTCGTTTTATATAACGAATTGAAAGCCTAATAGGAAAACTCATAATACCAGCCCTCTTAACATTAACAATTACCATGATTAACAATGATACTCACAACTCATTTTTCATTAAAGACTATGGGCAGAGATAAGCTTGTTTATATAGACTAGCTTTTGAACTGATGAGCTATTTATCACTCCAAAAGCCATGAAAGGACAGAAGAGCACCCAGCAATTAAAACTTGCAAAGTGACCTCGTGACAGTGAAGATCCACCCTTCTTTGGAGCAACAGTAAGGCAATTGTTTTCAAATCAGTTGAAAATGGAAAGATCCTTTGTTGGTTTGTTAAAGCATATATCCTGGCCTTGTAGCGACTGGAGTGGTTTGCCTCACACAGAGGGGCTCTTGCAGAAATGCAGATTTTCCAGTGTACACCACAAATCAGAGAGACGAAGTTTTAAGAGATACTAGATCAAAAGACTGATGTGCAAAGGATCAATAATGCATTATATTAAAACAGCAAATAGAGAACCAAGGTTTTGCATAGGTGTTATCATAGACAAAGATCTAAGCATATACCACGTATGTGTCTCAACTTGATATCCCAATCAATCCTCATTTTCCTATTCTTATTTTGGGTTTCTTGACTCATTGCTGTACTCTCTCATTACTCCTCCCAGACTAAGCTTTTGAGAAGAAGGAAGTCTCTTATTTACCTGTCACCAAAGAAAAATCCAGCTGGGTCCTGCTCCAGAATCTTGAAACTTTTCCCAGGTTCAGTAGGGTGCTGAGGAGTCACAAAATACACATATTAAAAGAAAAGGGAAATAGCACAGAAGTAAAAGGAACAGGTCTTTCTAAAGGTGGAAAAAAGTAAGTCAGACATGGCTAAACTGTTCAATTCAGGTGTCTGAT
Organism: Irena cyanogastra; assembly: GCA_013397155.1. Classification (NCBI taxonomy): domain Eukaryota; kingdom Metazoa; phylum Chordata; class Aves; order Passeriformes; family Irenidae; genus Irena; species Irena cyanogastra. The sequence continues at coordinate 233,916 of VWZV01008295.1, read as the reverse complement.
ATTTGTCAGGCGTTACTTACAGATCCATCATCTCAGTCATGTAATATTAGACATGCTCAGAGTGCAGTATAATATTAAGAGAGACTAAGAAATACCACAAAATAAGGCATCCCTGCTGGCAATGATTCAAATACCCATTAAGAAGGGAAGTAAACATTTAAGAACAGCATACATCCACTCTAGTCTTACCACTACAGCCCTAAGGAAACATAAGGAAAAGAAAATTTAGAAGATTTTCAAAATGACCAGTCTGAAAGATATTGTATTTATATGCTTAGCCTACATTTAATTCAGGAGCTACTGAGGATTTTTATTAATCAAATTAATTTACTATGCAATTAAAAAGCAAAAATAAATGTGAAAGTTCTATTATAGCACCTACATCAGAAACACATAGGCCCATATATGCATATACAGTCAACTTAAAAAACAATTAATTATCTATCCATAGGTACCCCTAAGTAGCCTTAAAAATTTAGTAAAAGAGCAATTACAAAAATATCTCGTCACACCCACGAATATGGTGGGTGAGATTCTCCAGAAACTTTCTTGATTTACTTTGAAAAGAAATCAGATGTAAGAAATTTGATTGCTGGAGGAATGAGGGGGAATCAGACAGCAGCCTCTAAGAGCAGATACAACAGGCTGTGCCTTTTCCATGCTTCTGTGTTCTGGTACCAATTGATTGGGGTGATGTGCTGCTGAGCAGTGAGCACAAGCTATCTAAACATAATCAACACATGCAACACATTTATTTCCTCGTGGCTTGTTCCATTGTTACACTTTTTTTCCAGCAGCTGATACGTGTGATAATACATACATACAAACATATCATACATACAGTATGATAATACCTACAACTGATTTAAAATGAGTAACTCCTTCGATGTCAGAACACCTTGAAAGTTCTGGGTAAGTTTCTGAGAGGATTACCAGGGACTGGTGGGAAGAGAAAGTGCCATGACCTTGTGCAGCCAAGCTGGCTGAAGACAGTGGCAGAGCTACTGGGGCATGTTCTGCTGCTTAGACATCAGTTAGAATCCCTCCATCCTTCCTGCTGCAGCTACTGTTTCAGTACATGCCCCAAAACATGAACCCAGGAACCAGTGGAACACTGTTCTGCTGATGGGACCCATCACACTCCTCTTCCCAGCCATGATGGAATCCTTGCTTTTTTGACAGCACACGTCATACTATTTGACACTTACAACGATCCCAGCTTATTGCAGTGTATGTATACATTCCTGTTTTCCATCAGGAATATAATGGTTACTTTACTAAAAGGTTTTGTCCTTGTTTGTCAGCTGATAATGCACTGTGTACTTCCCAAAAAACCCAGCCCAGCACCTGTGAGACACAGGATGTTTGTATGTGTGGAGCTTCATGCAGGCCCAAGGGTGTCACTTCTTTGGCTTGTCTGCTCTCCTCCTCCTGAGCACCTTGCTTTTCCTAATAGAAGAGGGAGAGGGAATCATGCAGGCTGTGGGATCTGAGAAAGAGCATTAAAGGGACAAAGTGGATGGAGGTCAGGCATAATGAATGGGGCTTGAAGTTTGGCATGATCCAAGATCACATTAGGAAATAAACACTAGATTCAACCACTTGAAATCTGTTTGCATAACTATTTTTTTCCAATAACAATTTTCAAAGCTCTTGTGGGTAAAACCTTCAGTGTCAGTTCCAGGGCCATGAATCAAAACTAACTCTAGTAAAGTGCCCAGAGTAATCATAAACTCACATCTGGAGTATCTGCCAGCAAAATTTGACTGAGCAGATTCCTCCTGCTTCTAGTGTTGGAGAGGGAAGTGAAGAAGAACTGTTCATCTTGATTTTTTTTTCTTTGACAGAAGCTCACAAGACTGGTTGGGTAAATCAAGAGTACAGAGAAGTTAGATAGGAATTTAATCATGACTGACACATAGATTGCAGTCTCTTTAAAGCAAAGCGATACATCATCTGCACTCATATATCATGTCACACCAACAATGCCTGATACACAATCTAGGTAAATATCATTGGAAGACATTCTTCACATCCAGTTTTCTTGAAAGTGAGTTTTAAAGAAGGATCATTTCTGATACAGGTCTACATCCCACACATTAAAAGGTCAGAGCTTTTAGGACCTAGATGACTGAATTGTGGAATAGCTGGAAAGGGACCTTTGGAAGTTGCCTGGTCCAGCTCCTTACTCAAAGTGGGGCTGGCTTTGAAGTTTGAGTGGTTTGTTCACGGCCCTGTCCAGAACAGTTCTGAGTGTCTCCAAGGATGGATACCCTACAGACTTCCTGAAAAACCTGTTACAGAGCAAAGACAGTTTTAAAAGTGTGTTTCCCTTGTTCCCTTTCTTGGGGAGAAATTGAAGTCCTTAGAGGGAAGTCAGCTCCAGGCTAGTCTCTCTTTAGAAAAGAGAATAAAAGGGGACACACAATGTGGACAAGATTAACACACCTTCAGTCTCTGTGCTTTCTGCTGTGGCTCTGTTCTGAAGAAGGTCTCTTTCCATACATGCTATATATGATTTGCAGAGGCTTTAATGCAGTTACCAGGATCTGTTACAACAGCAAGATATAGAAACAGACCTTTCTTATTCCCATGCCTTACAAGACTTGCCCCAGGTCACCCAAATAGACAGCAGCAGACAAAATTGAACCCAGATTTCCTCAGTTACAGCATAGCCCAATAACCATAACAGAGAGATCAGAGAGGACAGACGTAGAAATGGACAGACACTTCTTGAAGCTTTCCAAAGGAATATAATTTTCTAATTTCTGCAGTAATTTTATACAGCTTGCTCTGAAATGTGAAAGAATATTGGAAAAGTCAGGTTTATATTCTTCATTGAAAGCAAAATGAGAAGTGAGCAAAGAAAGAAAATATTGATGGAGAGAACAGCCATAAGAACAACCACTATGACTTGGAAACTGTGTTTATGCACAGACATTTGCATATGCTCTGATACCTTGCAGATATGAAATTGAGACAATGCATATAAAGACATGCACTTTAAGCTTGTATACCTAAAGCTTCTCAGGCTCATTTTCCCTGACCTCCTTATTTGTGATTTATTTCTGAAGATTAAATTAAGTTTTTAAGTAAACAGTCGCAGTGTAACAAGCTAATCTGGGAACTATGTAACTCATTTCTCACTCTTATAGATAGGAAAAATATTCAATTAGTATTCTGTCCATGTTAATTTTTAATTTAAAGCCTTTAACCAAAGTACAATGGACTTTTGACATATAAATATTAAAAATTAAATTTCCTGAGTTCATTATCTGATAATTAGAACTAAATAACATCTTAACTGAGAGACAAACCCCACGCAAAGCAAGTCAGTTCCATTTAAGATTCCATTAGAAAAGTGTTTGAGCTAGTATGTAATGGACCATAAAATTTAATTTGGAAATGATATTACCAAAAATGATGGAACGATACCAGTCACAAAAGGACATGTAGGCAGCCCTCATCTTTTCATTTGGCATGATGTTCTCCTATTGATTCTGTAGAATCAGAAAGGAATTACTTAATATTGCACAGAATAACATATGTAGGGTTTCTCTCCTTTTCTCCAGCGCCTCGGTATTTAAAAGTCAGAATTGACCAGTGTAGCTCCATGTAATTACAAAGATTTCCTTATCTTAGCCTATTTGCTGAAGTCATCCCAAAGAAAGGGTCCCCTAATCCATTGGCTGTCTCATATCTCATTTACATTGGTGGTAATCCCCATCCTATCTCAGCATTTAGGTAATGACTTTGGGATTAAATTGCACTCCTTGCAATTCTTTACTTTCAAATCTCTACAACATATCAGCGGGCCCAGCTGAATGGGGCTGTCAGAGGGCTGGCAATGCAGCCGGGGAGGCAAGGCCTCCGACTCCACAGTGAAATTAACTTTCTCCATAATAAGACCTCTAAGAAAAGAAAGCCTTGACTCTATGTTGCAAAGTATTTTGGGACGCTATAAAGAGACGCTGGGATTAAGTTATACTAAGCTCCCCAAACAAGTGTATTTAGCCATTTTTGCTGCATTTATAGCTAAGGTGGGTTTAGTAAGCGATTTGCAGATAGCTGTCAATTGAAAAGACCTGCAAATGTTGGGTGTGTCTTTAATTTTGCTTTTTTGAAAAACTCTGAACCTTACTGCTCCAAACCACTAGAATCACAGCTTTAAATTTTCTTTAATTTTTCACATTCAATGAAAAAAACTGTTTGTTATGGCCTAATACTGAAAATGAAAATCAATTGATTGGAAAATTAACAAAGATATCCGCTTGAATTTGGGCCCAAGTACAATTACTGAGATTGCTAATAATCTCACTAAAATGAAGGAGTAGTGAAGTGCATTCAAAATTAAGTATGCATTTAAATGTTGCTTGGTTAAATCTTGTTAAATTTAGCCTTCAATAAGAAATTTTTCATAAGTAATCTTTTATTATCTGTTGCACTAAACCACAGTTGTGTAAAATACATACATATATTGGTGGGGAAGCTAAATTATATATACCATTACAACTATGTTATGAATAATAATATAGATAGTGTCATGTTGCTGCATAAAGCTCTGTTACAGAAAGGTATTTTTATTTGTTGAACTTAATGTTTCTAAGTCCTTAAGCCACTTTACTTTTCAAAAATCTGTTTATTCACATTGCATCTTTTAAGCTTCAACTGTTTTCAAGACTGGGAGAACACCTTGTATTGTCAGACTAAAATCCTTTCAGCTGATTCACCAAGGTGCTGTCATGCGTCAGATATCAAATGAGAGACCTGACTTTCAGCTGGATGGAATCCTTTTAGATGGATTGTGATGAAGTAGAAAAGGCTATGGCTTTTTGGCCAAGGCAACACTTTGATCACTTCAGAGTGAGGGGAAATTTGCCAGAAATTCCCAAAAAGCTGCCATAGGGCCCCTTTTATTCTCATTAATTAACCACTAAGAGATAATAATAGCCTTACAATGTGATAGTGAATTCACTCCTGAAAATATTATTTCAAATCATCACTTTTTGGCAACTCCTAGTTGTCTAGGAATCACAGACACATTGTTTAAAAACTAATTCTTTAAATATGAAATCAAATTTTTGCCATACACACTGCTCAGAGGCAGCATTAACAAACACCACAGGTAATTACTAAACAGTTGCATTCCATCAAGACAATGTAGAAAGGCAATGCAAGGAATTTAATAGCAAGCACTATTAAAATTTAATTAAACTTATCCTTGTTTACACTCTTGGTATTTTTACAGCAGCCTGTAACCCCTGTGCTGAGGTTTCTGAAATTTGTGACTGTCACAGATTCCATGCTGTAAACAGGGCTAAGTGGCCCTCACATCACACCACCAGTGTGGCACCTTAACCCCACACAGACACCATAAGGAGCTGGGGCATGGCATAAACTCTGAAGGGGACATTTTGCATTCTCTACCAGCCCCTTGCAATGGCATTTTTTACCTGGAAAAGGGAGAGGATTTCCCATCCCAACACACCAGGAGAAGGAAGTGCTTTGCTTTGAAGGGCAGCTGCATTCTCTGATGGTTGTCAGGACCTGGGCTGGTAGGTCAGGATCTGGGCAAACATCAGGGCATCTATGGGTTATAAAATCACTAATGCTGAACTAACTGCATGCTTCCAGAACCTCAAAGAGATATGAACAACATCCTCTCATATCGAGAACAAAATATTCAGGTTTTGATGTTGACATGCTTTTGAAGAGTGTGTCCTTTGCCTGGCATGAAAATCACCTTCCCACTGTGAAACAAAGGCAGAGCTTAAGTGTTTAAGCTCATCTTACCAGCTGTTGTAAAACTAAGCTCACAGTGTTTACTATAATGCTGAATATCTGCAAGATGAGCAATTTTTTTTTTTTTTTTGCAAATAATATTTGAAAGCAAATTGTTCAAAGGCACACCTAAGACAATGTGCAAAGGCAACAATCCCTTCTGCTGCCAACCCTGGAGATAACAGAAAGCATTAAGCACATAATGCCTCAGGAGGGCTGTACTATGAGTGTTCAGCCCATCTCACTTGTCTCTCGCAGCCTTTTTCATACTCTTGGCTCTGTGGTTCAGCTCAGTTGTATCCAGTGATGAGTGATAATTGGAAGCCCTCCTCCTGCCATTCTCCAGGACGATACGGAAATTAATTCTTGTACACTATGCATTGCATACACCAAAGGAAGTTGACCCTATCAATTTACATACACTATAGGGGCCTGCTATCACACTGCAGCCAGCAAACAGCTTCTCTTATCTAGGAAAGACCCTCATTTGTTATTTCTTGCTGAATACACCCACTCCCATTATTTCTGTAATTCTTTGCAATAATAGACCTTTCCCTAATGAAACCTGCATTATGAGAAGGTTATAGTCCTGACCCAAAGACGATTAGCTCTGTGCTCCATTATTGCTACATATGTAATTGTATAATTGATTCTAAAATTTACTTTTGTGTCTCCAAACCATAAAGTGAGCAGCCCATTAAGGGGGAGAAATATAATTAATATATCTATTAAAGCGGGGCAGGATATTATCGCAATTTTAGGATTATGCAGTAAGTGTCCACATAAAACTAAGGAAGAAACACAAAAAAAAGTTGAGATTCTCATCATACCTCACTTGAGGTAACACGTGCAAAGGATGTGAGTTTTCAGTGCACAACAAACTCAAGCTCAGACACAGCTCTGTAAGATGGGCCTGGTAAGTTGGGATCTAATTTTATACACAACTCTGTGAAGCCAAGGGTAGAGTATTTTTCAGGCCTGGGCCTTTGTTAGTCTAATGTCATGCTAATGAAGGCATGAAAATCTTTGTTTCCACATTATTTACTTCCATGCATGTGCTTTACAATGCATCAAACACAACGTGAAGGTTATTCCTCTCAGTCAATAAGACACATGCTAGATAATTGACAACCAATATTTCAATAACAAAATCTAAATAAACAAAAACATACACAATGAGCACCATATATTTTTAAATCAAATTATTTTTCCCTCATTCGCACCTAGTCCTTAATATCTAATTAACTAACACCTTCCTATCATCTAAAGCAGTTTGAGGCACACAGATCCCTGCATTGTCTCAGCTGTTAAGGTGGAGACATTCTCTTTTCAGACCAAGCTTTGTGCTGAACTAAGAACTCTGCACGTGTGAGCCCACCATGAAATGTGAGCTTCCACCACTCAGCAGTGGTGAAACCTGAGCAGCACCTGAGACTAGACTGGAACCTGCTCAAGTCAGGGCAGTTTTTGCACTAAGAGCTCATATTGCAGCAGAAAAGAGGAGCCTGTCAGCAGGGAGGTGGGAGAGAGGACACCTGGTGGTGAAGCTGGCCAGGGGCCACTTCTCTGTTGCTCCCCAGAGAGCTACACCAGGGAAATTCAGCTGGTTGGGATACAGCTGGCCGGGATACAGCTGGCCCAGACACATTCCTTGTGGACTCACCTGGTGCCACAAATGTCACTTTGATGGCCTTCATCACAGTTTCTTGCACTCACCCTACAGCATCAGCCTAGCACCTCACACCTGAGCTGCTGCAGCAGAACAGAGCAGCCAGAGCCCTCAGCAAGGGTTCACTTTCTCCAGTGAAAATGCAGCCAATGTCCCACATGCCCTCCTGATGCTGCTCCAGATGGCTGCAGGTGCCTCAGGGGTCTGGTGCCAGAGCTGAGAGCCACCAGCAGCTTCTCTGGACGCCTGAAACAGCACCAGTCCTTGGGGATGGCTGGGTTGTGACCCAAGAAACTTCCTAAAGAAACCAGTGACCTTCTGCCAAGAAGGCTGATGACTCTGAGGGTGAGATTTATCACACCATGGCTTGGTGTCAAATGCAGGCACTGTGTCTACACTACAAAGTGTGCCCTGGAGTCTAGGACCATCCCAAAAATGCTCTGTGTTCTACACCTACAAAAAAACCTTGCAGCTCCTAAATCAGTGGAATCAGTGCCAGTAACTTCTACCTGGGTCTGGATTAATGATGTTGTGTTCAGGAGTCAGAGCTTTTCTCCATCGTTAGACAAGTTCATATTCCCACTCAGAATTCCTCATCAGAGAACCATTTTACATGGACATGCCACTATTGGATTTGTGAGATAAGTTAAGGAGAAGGCAGTTGTGCAATTTGCACACAAAGTGGTTGGAATTGATCTAAAACAAACCTTTAACTTTCAAACTGGTTTAAGTGGGGAAAAGACCATTGGATAATTACATCATTTAACACATTGATTGTCTAAAAGTCAATTCTAATGATTTCAGAAATAGAGGGTATTGTGCTTTCCTCATTTTTAAGGAAAGATTTTTGCTCTGTGCAGAGGAGTAAATGGTGAATTTTTTAAAAGAGACAATGCGGAAGAGCTGCAGAAAACAAAAGTTTCATTATGCCAAACAAGGCTTATTTCACAAAAGGTAAAAAAAAATCAATGGGACACAATTAAACTGGGTGCACCTCCCCTTACAGTGCAACAAAGTATAAGAAATCTAAATGATTTGTTTGTATTCAGAATACAGAATTACAGAGGTAGTTTATATCATTAGTCTGACCACATCTATTTTACTTTGAAATTATGCATCCTCTGTTATGTTTGGTCATTGTCACTTGATCATTAATTAAGAGGTGCCACAGTCAAAATCCTAAGATTAAATTTTCTTTTTTCTCCTAGTTACTTGTACAATACTGTCTGTCTTTCTCTGTCAATCAGAACACAAAATACACAATCATGTAAAAGGACACTGATATTTTGTATTGACGTAAGACTTCAGACCATTGGAGGGCAAACTCTTCCTTTCACTCAGAAGATAGGCCAAGTGAGAGTCTTTGAACACACAGTGGAAAACTGAATTTTAGATTTCAAGACACTTAGAACCTACTGTAAGAAAAGTTGTATTCATTTAACTGAAGGAAGGCTTTTAAATCAATTTAGTCACACCACTGCAAATCCACGTGGACAATATTAAATCAATTTGAACCCGGCTTATTTCAATTTGGCTTAATTCAGAAAGGAATCCATTTAAGCTGAAGCAGTATATGCAAGGTTTGCATTTGTGTAAGAGTTTGCACAAAGGCATTTGCAACAGTTTAAGTAAATCAACTTGGAAAGTAACTTCAGGTTCTGTCTACATTTAGAGCTCTTCAACAGCACAGAAACACTAGCTCTGCACTTCCAGTGTAGTTTTAAGGATATCAGAGAAATTTTCTTTCTTAGTGGTATAATAGCTTCATTCCCAGTAAAAAATTGTTAAGCCTAAATTCAGGTTTTCATCCCAAAACTGGAAATGGGAGGCATCTCTACATCATCACATCCTTACATCAAGGATAAGATGATGTAAAGTGGCTCTTGAGCCATGCAGCCTCCTCATTCTGCCAAAGCACAGCTGTTAGTGGTTAGCAGAGGTTAACTGGGATTGTCCCAGTATTTCTTGGATAAAATAGCATCTTATTGCAAGAATAGCAGCAATGACATCAGTGAAACTCTTAGTATAGAGGATACTTCTAGGAATAAACACAAATGTGAGATATTGGGTTGTTTTTCTATTAAAATTGTATAATTTTTTGCAGCACAAATATATGCCAGTTCTTTAGGGGGAACAATTACTCTCCAGAACCTGGCTCCTATGGAGCTGTACATATTCAGACAAGCACTCAGCTACCACCACTGAGATAAATGCCTGCAGGTAGCAGAACTTCTTTGAACCAAGGCAGGTTTTGTCAGAGTATAGTTAGATGTTCCTTTAGGTACCAGAAAAGAAATATTCACCATTTACTTTCAAAACCTGTGGCTGACATGTTTAAATCTTTGTTTCAAAAATAATTAAGTTCCTATCAAAAATCCAGCTTTCTTGGTAGAAAACACATTAAAACTGCCCATTTCTAATTTGGCAGGGGGATCTGACCATACGGAAGCAATCAAAAAAATTTTCAGATAAACAGAAAATAGGAGATGTTGCTTCACATCATAAGACCTTATCTCTCTTTTTGTCCATCCTTTTGCTCTATGTATCTAACTCAGAGGTTTGCATTGCTCTGACAGGAGAGGTCTTTGTGCTGTTGGCATAAAGATGAACTTCTCTGTTGCTCACATTGCCAATCCATTTGCTTCAGGCAAAACTAAGAAGATTGAGTTTTACTTTCCTAAAAAAAAAAAATCTGTAGTAAAGGCCATGATGTTGCAGAGTAGAAAACAGAAGGTGTGACAGACAGCAAGAATCCTCAGCTAAGGATCTCCTGCTTAAACAGTATATAAGTCCTCCTTTTGTGATATTCTTTGCCGTGGACAGCAGTGCTTCATGCCACTGGAAAAGCTTTCCTTTATTTGTAGGTTCAGTGCCATTTTCAAAGAAGCACTTTCGAAAGAGCACATCAGATGCTGAGGGAGCATCCTCACCCATGAAGTGCCTTGAGAAGGGGGAATGACGTACTCTGCACTCAGCAGTTGCTTGCAGCAAGGGTCAAGTGCTTCACTCAAAGGCACCAACTATTTCCTATGCTTCAAAAAGCATCCCTCAAACTGTACAGAAAATATGACAGTGGAGCATTTTTTCATCTGGGGCTCAGGATCTCAGACAAGGTTGTTAAGAGAAGCTTAGCAGGAAGTTTCCTATCCTAATATGTGGAAGTTCTTAGGAAAAAACCCACCATGACACCATAAATTTAAGACATGCAAGACATTCCAATAAAAGGATTTTTGTACTGCTGCCTGTTGTTTTTGTTGACTGACTGCAAAGCCTTTTCCAGGAGCTCAGCAGCAGCAAATTTCACTCTCTTTAGGACTCTGCAACTGCTAATAATGTGCCTGGCACCAACCTTCAGTATTTTTTTACCTCAACCATCTGCAAACACTTGTGAGTCTGGCTTTGCTCTGCCAGTACTGGAAATGCCTCCACCTCTGATTTAGGCCACTTTGTAAAACAAGGAGAAGACCCCTACCCACATCATCCCCATCCGATTTTCATTCCAACCTGACAGCAGCCTGGCAGGAATTTGGGCACTGATGCTCCAGCCATTCCCCTATCAATACTGAAATGTCAGTAGGAAACATGTTTGCAGAGGTGACAACATTATCTGGGTACTGACAGATTCTGCCTTGTGGATGGGGCCAGTGAAACAAGCCAACAGCAGGGAGAAGGAATAAGCCATAAGCAACACAGGAAAGTGGCAAATGCTACAGAGAAAGGTATTATCCCTTTTGTCCCAAATAACAAATGGAGACTGCAGAAATTCTACATTCTTCATCTTATCAATGTGGAAAAACACAGACAGTCACAGCTATTACACATAGTATTATAGGAAGGCAGGAAGACATCTATTTCTTCTGAAATTCATCAGATAACTTCAGTAAATCACACGTCAAAATATTTTTGAAAAGTGAAGGTTTGGGGAACTGTTTCTCTTGCTTATGTTAAAGAAAAAGAATGAAAAAATATATGAAATAAACTGAGATGCTTAATCATGGATACAAAACTGAGGAAGATTATTCTGCCTTAAAAGTAGAGCTGCAACATGGAAGTGCATTTTTAGAAGTGATTTTATTACAAATTGTTCTATCAAGAAATATAATGAAAATTATGGCAAAGCATGCACACGACTCAGTGACCAAAATGGTTATAGAGTCTGTAAAGGTAAGCAACTTGGCAAGAGCTGAATTGTCTTACCAAGAAAAGTTGTGATGAAACCATTCTCCTACCATTGCCTGGCCATCAATCACTTAGAGCAGCCACCACGTGGTGGGAGAATCTTTTGCTTCAGGCCATCGGACAACCCAGACTCTTAAATTTGATAGTTTAGAATGTTCTGACTGTCCTGGCTTGGTAGTCCCAAAGATGTCTCTTTGCCCATGGAGGAGCATGGATAACTGTACCAGGCCTGCCATGGGCCACTGGGTCTCTGCTCTTTGGATGCAGGGAATGCTTCAAACATTTTGTTCTCTTCAGAGGGTGCAGTAAAGGCTCTGTGAAACCCATTCAGCTGAGCAGGTCCTACAAAATGTGCTAAGCACCCATGATGCAAAATACAGACCTTCAGAAACTCTGGAAAGACATCCAACATGGGGCTTTGGGGGGAATCGCAAAATCTTGGAAAATCTGCTAAATCAGGAACCACAGCAGGCACAATCCAAACTCATGAGGATGCAGAGAAAACAACGCAATTTAATGAGAGTGAAATAGGTAAAATTCAGGGGAAGGAAAAGGACAGCTAAACAGGGTGCTGAAAAATATCTTAAGAACAGTTAGATACTACATCCTTTTGTCATCTGACAACTAGAACCTCTTTTGTTCTACAACTTTATTCACTCATTGGTCAAAAAAACTCCAACAACAAATGCAATTACTGAAAAGCAAAAGAAAAACCCCCAACCCAGAAGTCTCTTCATTCTTCAGCCCAAGCCTCTACAGGCTACATGTCACATCTGGTTCCCTCTGGTCTGAACTGGCATCTAGCTTTTCCTCTCCCCAAATATTTGCACAAAATGTAGGATAGCTGTAACTGAAACATCACCGTCCAGCATGTGAAACTACCTTGACATAAAATGGTATCTGTGTTTCACCTTGCAAGAGAAAGCTTTATTCCAAGCCAAGTCCATGTATTTGTGCCACCACTCCGACATCTCTAACAGCACCAGTATTTAAAATACACAGAGCTGTCACAGCACACACCACAGCACAGACCACAGTTGAGACAGTCATGATACAGAGTACCATCACACAATTTCAGAAAGCTTCAACCCATACGGAGTAACACCTCACCACTTCAGAAGGGTCTGCTCATACAGAATAACATCATATCACCTCAGAAGGCTGCAAGCGCCTGCTCTTCTTGCTCTTTAGCCCACTATATCCCTCATGGTTCATGCATTGCACCTGTGTGCCCTCTGTTCCCTTTGGTGATTGCTCAGCACACCTGGGCATTCCCTGGCTCATTGCTGTCAATGCTGCTCACCTGCTTCTCACAGCTGTACCCACTGGGGATGAGGGTCACAGCCCCACTCCCCATTACCACAGACCTGGTACCTACATGGAGACAAACCCTATCTTTATGTTGTTGCACGGACTAAAAAACCCAAATTCCTAAAAGGCATTATTACTTTCAGGAAAATTTACATTAAGACCCATCAATAACATTTAGCAAACACATTTAGACAAGCTCTCTCTCAGTAATGTATCCCTCCAGTTTGTATTTGCAGGCAACCTGAATGCCTTTTCACACCTGAGCAAGTTCTGAGGGTGCACTTGCTAAATTAAACAAGTTTTTGATAAGGAAGAGCAGCAAAGACTGCTTGAATTTCAGCTCTACTAGTTGTCGCTGGATGTGCTGAAGATTCATTGCTTTATGCCCAAAACACTTCTCCAACAAATGCAATTCAGATGAAATGCTTTCATGCACTTGAGTTATTTTGTTCTATTTTTGCAAATCAACTCCTAAAATCTTAGAAATGTGAAATTTATTAGATGGATTTAAAAAAAAAAAAACAAAACAAAGAAACACCACACAGAGAGCTATTCTTTACACCATGCTCAGAAACACATTTACTACTTCTCCCTGGTGAGCACCCTAGACATGGCAAACCTGTGCATTGGCACCATCAATCATTGACACCAATGAGCACTTGCTCACCTGAACAGTTACATCAGGGTGGAGGAAGGCCTCACATTGTTCCTCCAGTACTGTCCCTCGGTGCTCAAAGGTATCACATCTCCCAGCCCCCCATGTTGCCTGGTTCAGTTTGATATGTATTGGTGTAGGATAATGTATTTCTCACAAAGGGATTTGTTGAGAGCCTGGCTGAATCAAACACAGTTCCAATCAAAGCTCAGAGTCACTGTAAAAAGAGAACCAATGGCAAGCATCTATAATTATTTCATTTTACATTTGCAACAACATTCCTGTTATTTTCATTCTCCAGCTCTTGGAAAGCAGTGGTGCCATTCAGGGGTGATTCCCCCCACCCTCTCCTTCCCCTCCGGGGCTTGCATATGCTTGACACTACTTGGAAAACTGACTAACAGGGTGTTCACTTTTACCAGGCCATTAATTGATAACACTTAATTAATCTGCCGTGTGAGAGATCAAATGAAGATTGTGTCCCACAACCAGCAACATATATTGACTTTGTTATTCCAATTATGTGTCTGACCAGAACAGCCCTTTGGTATAAGACTTAACCTTTGAATCACCCTCAGCACAGAACTAGATCAGCTGCTGGGGATCTGACCTGAAAAAGACCTTGACACTGCCAGAGCTCTCTATGCACTTGAAAATGTTCCACCTTGTGCCTGTCATAGCCTGTTCCTGTTGTCATTTCCAATTACATTTGCGTGTTGGACATGATTCTCTGATAAGCAGCCGATAATTAGCAGGGAACTCTGATTACAATTTGCTGTGTCACATTGGCACACATTTTTGTTTATTTTGCTGTGTGGCATTGGATTTTTTTTTTCCTTTAAAGAATGCCCAGAAAAGAGAAATTAGTTTCAGCAGCAATTGGATAAATGCAGCAGACAAAGAGAGCAAATTGCCTTTAGCAGACAATTTATAAATCAGCTGTAGATTTCCAACTCAGTTTTTATTTTTGTTTCTGTGGGTTTTCTTCCACTAAATTGATGGCTAACATCATCAGAGGCAGTTTTGGTGTCATTTACTATAACAAAACATAATTAAAAATATATTCATCAGATTTCCTGTGGCTTTCTACAAGAACAGTGAACAGCAGCAGCATAACAAGGAGTAGCAATTGACCTTCTATATCCACTAATTTTGTGACTTAAAATCCACGTTTCTTCTCCCATAGAAGTCAGTATAAAATCCAGAGCAGACATATCCAAAACTGCGTAGCAAATCTTAGTTAACATCCACCTGCCATGAACATTACATACCATTTTGTCAGACATGGATCTGACCAGGATATGGATGGCTATTTTATGGTGCAATTTTCTGTAATGCAGCTTTTCTCCAGTAACACTCTTTCCAACCAGAGGTAGAGGTTAGCGTGCAAATGTGACAATGAATTGCACAAAGATGAATTCTTCTGAAAAGAACTCAAAGGACAGTAATACTTTTTTTAAAGAAAAAATACCATAATAGTATTATAAACCAACCTCATCATTACAGCACAGAACTTAGCAATATTACTTGCTGGCATAGGAGGGGAAAAAAAGCCTAGTATGTCAGAGGCAGCTATAAATAACAAAAACCACAGAGAATGAGACCATTTCAGGTCCTCCATCTTGTCTATTATTACAAACTAGTGTGAAGTAAAACTGCTCATGGTTCTGACTGCACTGATGTAAAACCACTGGGGTAGCTCTAAACTCCGATGTCTGAAAATTTTAATAGGGAGAGTTATGAATTTGACATTGCTTTAAGAAGGCAGAGTATCAATCTGTTGTATTAGCAAATAAAAATGTGGTGAGTCCAATACATACACTGTAATTTGAATTAAGGTTTATTTTCAATAAACACCAGGAGGGATAGCTGGTCCAAAAGATTAATGTATGAGGCTCTTGTCCCTAGGTTGGTGCTTTTTAAACAGGGTTTAATTTCTTTGCAACACCCCTACGTAAGAAATAACTATCAAACTATTTAATTGTCCCGATTAAATGCCACAGGGTTCTAATAATGAAAATCACCAAATGTAGATGCTAACAATAACTCACACGTACAGTGATGGCCTTGGAAACATTTTGTTTACAAAATACTAACCAAGACAATTAGTTTTCTTAGTCTTTCCATAAGATGCTCTAGAGTCTTGAACTTCTACCTGTCTGGGTAACTTGGCAAGCAGCAGAGCTGTGCAGAAGAAATGCCCGTGGAAGAAGGTACTGGCTGAAATCACCAGTATGGTACCCAAAAGTTTTACAAATCCACTGCAGGATGAACCTCCCAAGAAACACTCCCAATATTGGGGTGAATCTTGAACCCACAGCCTTCTAGCTGAGGTACAGAACTGCTACCAAATGAACCAAAGGCAAATGAGAAACATTCAAAGATAAATGAATATACGCCAAGGCTTATGTGTGCTATCAAGCAATAAATACTCTAGGAGTAGGAAGTGCAAAAAGTAATTAAGGTTAAGAAAGAGGCATATGCAAGCTATAAAACATTAGATAGAGAGGAGGACTAGAAAGATTGCAGAAGGAAGTTAAGAGAGTGTAAAGAAAAAAATTAATACAAGAGGCAAAGACAGAAGGGGAGATTGCATGAGAGGTTAAGACAAATAAGATAATTTTCAACTCTGCAAGGCTCAGAAGTAAGATGTTGGAAAAGTGTCTCTAGGAGATGGTAGAGAAATTCTATTCTGAAAAGCAGACACTGTGCTAAAGCAGATCAAAATCAAGTATATCTAACTCCACATTTGGACTCTCCCTGTGGGTTCTTGAGGTATTAACATACACATCTTAGGAAAAATTGTGCAGCTTCCACAAAGGGCTGCAAATTGACCAACCCACATATACACTATGTTACATTATGATATTATAGGTTGTCCTTTGTAAGGACAAATGAATAAACTCTATTTGATGTGAAAACACATTTAGTGGGGTAGCTTAAAGTGTTTGGAAGGATGTCAATAGACAAGCTGCAAACTGGCCAGATAGGGCAAAAAGATTCAAAAAACATCGTAAAAATTATTTAATAATGGCCAGTCATACCAGTGAAAATGACATTTTAACTGCCAGAGGCCTCTTTTGCACTTAGACAACAATGTAGAAATATGAAATGGCCAGAATACAATGAGGGACTGTGACTCTTTCATCCTTTTCTTCTTCAATGTGTTAATATTAACTATTTGGGAAGCTGTTGCTGATGTAAGAACAGGTATGTCCTAGCAGGAGTCTGTGTAAGTACATACAAGGACATTTTCACCTGAAAAATCTGTATTCAAACTATCTGTAAGAGAAAAGGTCCTGGGCAGAATGGCAAAAGCAAAAGTATCTTTTCTTTCTGGCAGTAATGGGAAAGGGGTGGTGGTGTGAAAGTTAATTATTCTGTAATGCATTTCCCTCCCCACCATGTGGGGTTTTAATTCTTAGTATTTCCTAAGTAAATATTTTTTGAGCATTTACATTGAACAATGTTAAAGTACATCACTTACCAAAGTTTGAAAAATACAGCTAATAGGGCACATACTTGTACCTGTACAGTGGTGGAAGTGGCAGCACTACCTGTTCAGCTGGGGTCTGGTTAATGAATCCAAGGGAAAGGTAGGAAAAGGCTGCAACTGGCTTCCTCCTGCTTCTCATTACATCTGACCACTTAAAAAAGAAAGTGACTGCAAATTCTAACACAGTCTAGTCACCTTTGGCACTGGGCTGAGGAAATGAGACTTCACCGAGACAGAGGACCCCCACAAAAAAGTGTGAAAAATTGAAATGACAAGGTTGTGTAGATAGCTTGTTGAATAAATGAAGGGAATGAATTGAAATTTACATTTATATAGCAGCATTCATCTACACTGTATCACTCAGGACTAAGGAGCTGGTGGAAGGCTTACTTTGCCAGCACAGCTGCACTGGGGAATGAAGAAGTGTATCAAACATCATTTTCCCAGAACCAGACCTACAAAAACAGTGGAGAAGGGTGAAGAACCTGTGTAAAGCTTAAAAAGGGTGGCAGCCAGGGAACAAAAAGTAGAGAACTTCATGCATGGAAGGTTAGGAGGTGAGAGAGGTACTAAATATTATTTTTAACTTTAGATCATGATTGCAGAAATGAAACAAAGCAAAGAAAAAAATAAACAATCTAACCCTTTTATCTGTTCCAATCCAGGAACAGGTATCCCACCATCTCTCACTCTAAGACAGTGAAAACCTGCAGATGTGGGGATTCAATAACTCAGCTGTTGCATTGTTACCAGTCCTTATGATGCCTTAAGCAGCTGGAACAGAGGACAGACGAAGTTAAAGGGAATAAAAGGATCTTTATTAAAGAGCCATCACAGGCCACACCCTGGCAGTACCAGAGCCCCAGCTCTGGCTCTGCCCGGATGGCTCCAAGATAGAAGCAAAAAGAGGGCTTGGTCGTAAGATCTCACATTTTTATAAGCTTTTGTCAATTAGCATATTGGGGCTAATTGTCCAATTAACAGCTCCAGCCCATGGAGTCCCGTCCTTCTTGTGTCTCTCTCTTCCATCCACGTTGTTTATACTCTTTGGCCTAAGACCTGGATCAACTGTCCTTGAGCCCCAGCTAGAGAAGGAATTGTTGTGTCTACCTCCTCTATAGAGAGAGCTTACTATCCCCTTCTATGAAAACCCAAACCCACAAATGGAAGCTGCACAAAATCAAAAAGGAAAAAAAAGCTAGAACCCGAGGTATCACTTACAGTTAGAAAGTTCTTTCTAAAGTAAATCTTAAATTTTCTTCAGTTCATTTAAGTCTATTTCTTCCTAATCAATTCTTGCTGAGCATGAGGTTCAACGGAAGAAATCGATCACGGTGCTCTTGATAACAGCTTTTTATATACTAAAAAGTGGAATCATGTTCCTATTGGTCCATGGTACAACTAAAGTGTGGCTCAGCACTTATCGCTGATGATCTGACCCTCATTTTTCCTACATACAATGTTGCTATTAAAATACCAGAATACAGCACTCTTCCAGAGTCTAAACTGAGATCTTTTCCTTATATGTTTGATTCATGTAGGGAATTGTATGCTGGATTTTTGGGAGACAGGCTAGCAATTACTACTGTACACTCACTGACCATTTGTGCACAAGGAGAATCTGCCAAAATGACATTTACATACCTGTGGACATCACAAGTTATTTATCTAATTCATCCTCCAGGGTCCTAGAGAGGAGTTCACCTCCAAGCTATTCTCTCATCCATCTCCGCTGGCAAACCCCGAGTCATGTCATGCTGATGCTGCCACAAATCTGCTTTCTTTGAGTATTTGCCTCCTAAAAATTCAATGCCTTAAAAGCTACAAAAGAACACCCACAAGGCAAGAAAAGCTGACTGCTCCACTTGCTGGTACAATAAAGAATTAGTTGAATTCCTGCATAATTCAGTGGTCAGAAAAGCCATTTTTACAAATGCAGAAGAACACATGGAACACATAGCTCATTGCATTTTTGCAATTTGTTATGAATTTTAGGTCTATTTGGGAAGTAGCTTGACCAGTATGTCTGGCATGTACATGCAGCAGAACTTTCTCCTTTCCTTGCACCAGAAGTCATAAAAGTCAGACCCAAAATCATGAGATTTTAAAACGATCCACAATGCTGCAAAAATTAGTTGTGGGGTTTTTACGGTGACATTTTTAGCTGACCAAATACAGGTTAAAAACGCAAGTTGTGTAACTCACATAAGACATATCATCCCATAGCTGCTACATGCTGAAAGCCAAATCCACACAGACTGGACATGCAAACATGCACATTTTCAAAGCACATTTTCTTTCTCCCACATTTCCTTCTCCCATTCTCCCCTCTCCCCTACAATAGTGATTTCCTGACACCTATTCCCTGGCCATCCTATCCTTCAGCTCCTACCCTCTGGCTTTCAGGGTTGAGGGGCAGGCCCCCTGTCAGCCTCCAACCTACAAGACAGCTCAGGCTACTGTCCCACTTCCCTACCGAGCACTCATCCCCAAAGGGAAGGGTTTTGTGAGCTGGAACGTTTCTGACATGTCTGTTTTCTTGATGGTGGTGATGGGCATCCTGTGTCTCCTGATTTCAGCTCTGCCCCTGCCTCAGAGCAAGCAAAGGCAGCCAAGGCTGCTCCTGAGAGCACTCCAGGCTGCCGCCCATGAAGAGGAACAGTGCAATACAAAATTGCACCAGTGCTGGTACCATTAAACCCCTTTCTTGTGGTTCCCTTTACCCAGATGAAAACACTACTAGTTCACAGGTACTAAATAATTCACCATTTTTAACAGTCTTAAAATACATAAAGATTCATTTTACCATTATAATGTTCTTAATGTAGTTATTTTGCACAACAATGGCAGATCCTTGTTCCTCAACATTAACTTCTGTGTGTGATAATGTAGCATTGGAGAAGACAGTTTTGCTTAAGTGATAACTACTTTGCTTCAGGCGATAAATTTCCACTTTTTAAGAAAAGTTTCTTGATTTAAATTCCTAAAAGTTCATATTTTATTTTATTGTAAAAACAAACTCAGAGAAGACCAGTGACTTCCCACCTGGCCTCAGACCTAACGTGCCTTACAGGTGGGTTCTGCTGATGCCTCTGGCAAAGACACCTCTACATGATACCAAGGAATACACTCAATTTTGCTGGAAGGAAAAGGAGACAGCAAACCTTCCTTTCTCCTGAACTTTCCCTAACTTTGGAAGTGCTTTCAATCAGCTCACAGTTAAATGGGGCCAGGTTTGCAGGCAGAGATAAACATAGAAGATTACAATAGCTCAGAAAGTAATAATACAAATAAGGATCTTTGCTGAAGCAGGACTGAAATAAGTAAAAATGTTATAATAAGTAAAAATGCTCTGGAGGCGAAACCAGAGATGAGAGAAAAATGTTAAATTAAACTTCAAGAGTAAGTCTAATGTTTTCCGTCTTGAGAACAGACTCACAGCCTGAGATACCAAATGTTGGGGTAACATACTCATATTGAGAAAACATATCCAGAAGAGGAAAATCCACGTGTATAGAAATTAAATTTTGGAAACTATAGTGCAGCATTAAGCAGAAACAGTCAACAGACAAAGAGCAGAGGGTTAAAGAAATAAAGAATATGAAGAATTCTGTTGAGTATCATAATCCATACTCACAGAATAATGAAGGTTGGAAAAGATATTTAAGATCTTCAGGTCCAACCATTAACCCACTGCCACGGGCACCACTAAACCATGTCCCTAAGCACAACAGGTATGTGTCTTTTAAATACCTCCAGGAATGGTGACTCTGCTACTTCCCTGGATGCCTGTTACTCCAAGACATACTAGAAAGAAGAGGCAAAAGAAGAAACTGACTGGATGTCAAGGGAGGGAGGTTTGAAAAGTGAGCAAGCTGTCTTAAACTCACCATTAGAAATTTAAAAGGACGCCACCTTGGAGTGAGGACAGAGTCAAGAGGAATATAGCACTTATTTGTGATGCCAGAACCTCTCCAGAGGTACAACTGGCTGGAAAAGAAGATTTATTTCCTCACATCAGAAAAGGGGAAGTTATTTGCTGCTTTGAGGAGGAGCACTGAATGGAAACCAAGTAGAAAGCTGGCAAGACATTTGAGTGGGAGTAAAACTGAGACTTGGAGATAGAATACTGGTTATTCAGGGACAGCCAGACTTTCCTCCTCACCTAGTTCCCTGGGATAATGTCATTCTGAGCAAGTTAAAGCAAGGTAGCTTTGGGAAATTTGAGGCGGCTGATGAGAAAGGAATACTTTGTACCAACGAACAGTACCAAGAATCCCTGCAGATAAGTGGGTGAGATCTTACAAAAAGCCTTAGATGGCCAGGTGCTGAGAAAGAGGCAGAAGCAAAAAGTCTGAGGATTAATAGTGTCAAGGAAAAAGCAGACACAAATCCAAAAGCAGCTCTTTGGAGTAGGAAGAAAGAGGGCTACAGTGCTAGGCTGGGGGAAACTTCCAGGCCTAGGCATGCACAGCTTGTTAGACAAAGCTCTCAGGCATCTTGTGAAAATTTTAACATCTGTATGCTCATCTGGCATTAAACTGAGTTCCCAGTTGTTCCTCTACCATCATTTCTTCTGGGGACATCTGGAAGTGTCCTGGACCTACCCGGTTTGTGCTCAGAAGTGAGAGCACAGATGATGGACCAGATGTAGAAGACTTTACAAGGAAGTACATGGTGTTGAAGGTTCAGCAGGGGAGATAGAAAAGTCACGTATTAAATGCATGAAATATAAATTAGGAATGTGGGGATGTTTTACAGAGAGAAAGGAGCAAGGGAATTTGAAGTCTGGGGAAAGCACAGATAAGCTGAATAAACAAAATATAAGGAGCTATCATGGCAGTCATGTGCCTGCACAAAAGAAAAATGCTCTTCCAAAAAATAGATTCCCTATTAAGTGATTTTGCTTGATTTTTTCATGCCACTCATGACTTATCAATCTCCCCACCCATAAAGACAAATGTCATATCGGCCCTAACCCATCAGCTACTCTCAATTTATCACCATTTAATATATATTAAAATGCTCTTACCTCTGATTGCAAAAACAAACAAAATAAGGCAACATAAATCAAAAAGAAAGGGAGAGAGACAAGGAGGCTGAATGGACAGAAGGGAGATCTGCTGCTCAAAAGAATGGATTTTTTTTTTGCTCTTGATCTTTGCATCCAAGCTCTCAAGGCCTCTCCACCACAAAAATACTCCAATGGTCTCACACTGTAAATCACGTCGGTAGTTTATTAATCCCCTCACAACACAGAAACAAATGCTCAGCCCTGGAAGGAGAGCAGGGAAGCTGCAGAGCAGTAACAAACTCAGCAACCCTACGACTCTCTCTCTCTCTGATCCCATTATAAACTAACACAATATTTTTCTCCAATTTTCAGCCGGTATTGCAGCTGGCAGCAGCAAAGATACTGAAAGCAGCAGGAGCCAGCAGAGGTGTCAGACTCCAGAGCGGACACTGCCTTGGGACCTGGGGGGGCCAGTAAATCAGTGCACGCTTGTCAACAGCTCCAAGCTGCAGGAATTACTCGAGCGAAAATAACAAATGGCTGTCATTGTGGAGCCAAAAACCTGTGATTATAATTATCACATCCCCAGTGACCTTGCATAAACTTTAATCCCTCTCCAATGGAGCATTTAAATAGCCTGCATCTACTGGCAGGGGACCGTGTCCCCTTAGTTGAAAATACAGAGAGTAGGAAAGAAACGAGCCACAAAGAAACCACCAAGCCCCTCTGTGTCTTACAGCTTGTATTAAAGAGTTGTACAAGAAAAGCCCTGTCACTGTCATTTTAATTGATATTACATAGTATCCTGAATTCAAAATGCCACGGTGGTGTCCAAACCCAGCTAATCCCAGCACCAAGCATTTTAATCAGATGAAAAGGTCAAATAACACCAAGTTTTCATCACTGCATTCAGTGGGCTGAGAAAGTGAGTATACAAGGTATGTGGACGGGTTGCTGAGTCAAGGAATCTTCAGGGAGGAAACCTCCTTCCACCTTGGATAGGTTAGCTCACCCTTAAAGGTCCCACTATGATCAAGACTTGAATGAATTCTTGAGGTTTATCAAAGATCTCTTCCCACTGCTAAAATCAGGTATTTTAGCTGTTTGGGTATTCTCATAGTACCCTTCCAGCCAGGACTGGATGTCTTTAATTACAGAATTAAGGACAGTTATCTGCTAATGCCTTGTGCTACTTCTCTAGGTTGTAAATGTACTTCCATCCAATATAGACAGGTGCTGCAGAAAACACTAAAAGCTCTGAATCTGGGGAAAGGAAAAATTTTGATTCTAAAGGATTTCATTGTCCTCGTGTTTCTGATCCTGAAAAGATCATTTCAGGGAAAAAAAATATCTTTTCTTGCTGTTCTGTGAGTCTTCCAAAGCACATTGAAAGCACAGTTGATGCAGGAATTTCATGGGATTGCTTTGAAATTGTAAGAACCAACTTGCTCCATGATAGTTCAGATAACTAGTTCACCAAAATTGTTACACTTGCAAACCAGGTGATTTCCCCCAGAAAAAAAGCACCTCCTGGAGTCAGCAGATGCTCCCACACACAGGCAAACTGCAAATGAGGGTTTAAATTATGAGACTTTGTATCTTCCATACAGGTGTGAACAATGCTCTGCACAAGCTTTGCACTAAGGTGTCACATAACAGTGATTTTTTCTTCAATATTGCTGCAAGAAGACAAAATGAACTTATTACTGGAAAAGAGCTTTGCTAATTGCACAGTCTTTCATTAGGTTTCAGAGAGAGTACAACAGGAGAATTGCACGTTCAAATTAGCAGTAATTTTAACAAATTCAAAACTTCTAAAACAGAAATCAGAGCAACATTAAGTCTTAAGGGAAAGCCATTAACTGAGATAGGGCAAAATTTAAGCATTTCTATATTAATTTGCAGTCTGTAATCCTCACCTGCACTTCTCCATGTTAAATAAATTAAGTGAAAGTCATCTACAACAAGAGGTAGATTTCCTAAAACCAGGAAATTGTACTGTCTAGAAAAGCAGAAATACTTGAAATAGATTGGTTCATACCCACACTACGTTTTAACTATAAATGTTGGAATTAGAGATAAAAATAACTAAGAAGTAGCCTTCATACAGTTAAAGGGCTACAGTGGTTCACAAAGGTGCTTAGTTATTTAAGGTGGTTTTCCAAGCCAATGAAACCCCAGTATATATCCCAAAGGGAGAATTCTTTCAAGCAGCTGCATTAACCTAAACCCCACGTCCTCTAGCAAGCTTCTACAACAGTGTCAGCCCCACTTGACAGGGCATTTGGAAACACAGCTACAGCTAAAACAGGTCTCCTTTCTGCTCTGTGTCAGAATTAGGATGTTCTTTGGACCAGAGAGACAGGGAGAGAGAGAAAAGAGAGCCAGACCCTCACAGATCTTTGCATGCCTGTGACACTCTGGAAATAAGAGGTGGCATAGGAGAGACAGGTCTTTTCAGCCACTGGCACAGAACAGGAACTGGACTGAATCCAGGTGTCCTCAGAGGCTGTGACACCAAGGCCACCCCACAGCCACCACATAGTAACAAATTCCACCAGCTTCATTCATTTGAAATGAAAATTCTCCATTTGCATCACTGCAGCATAAATAAATATATTAAATATCATGTAATAATAGTTTGGCACATTTATCCTTCAGTCAGGAATCATTCCAAACACCATCTCTCCTTTCCTGATTACCAGCATGATGCAAATGCCTGAATCTAGAGCTGAATATTCTATGTGTTTCATGCATGAAGATCTGGTAAAATCCCTGTGTTTTATCTCACACATTGGTGATGAGCTATCACCAGTTATCGTTCTGTTTTGTTTCTCTTTTGCACACAATCTAATCCCACTCATCCAACATTTTTTCCATCTCATCTTGGAGAACGGGCAGCTTCAGAAATTTTTTCTCTTTCTTCATGCCAGTAACTGTAA
Source organism: Irena cyanogastra (assembly GCA_013397155.1). Taxonomy (NCBI): domain Eukaryota; kingdom Metazoa; phylum Chordata; class Aves; order Passeriformes; family Irenidae; genus Irena; species Irena cyanogastra. The sequence continues at coordinate 208,869 of VWZV01008295.1, read as the reverse complement.
AACAACTGACAGTAACTATCGTCAGTGTTAGGTTAATGGTTGGACTGGATTATATTAGAGATCTTTTCCAACTGTAATGATTCTACGATCATTATAAGACCAACTTCTAGTTGCTTGTCTCAACTTTCATGTATATTTGTGGCATCATGTTTTTAGTGTTTGTCTGCGGTTGTCTTGTGTTAGTTATTCGATGTTAGTAAGTTTGAATATGGTTCAATCCTTTGTATCCCCTATTTTATCCCCTCATAATGGTTTGTTCCGAGTTGTTTTTCAAAATTTTTCCCGCCAACCCACCTGTCAATCTATTTTCTCTTCCCCTGAGTTGCCTTAAATATCCTTGCCAATCCAGGTTATCACTGCCCCTCTAGTTGTCAATCTTCCTTACCCTGCCCATTTCTTTCCAGAATGTTCTATGTCAATTATCCCTGTTCTAGTCTTTGATTGATTCCCTGAGTTTTATCCCTCCTCTAGCCTCTTCCCATTTGCTCTTTGTTGCCCCTCACTCCTCCCTTTGAAGTCCCCCATTGGCTCGGTTCTTTCCCCTCCCTTGCATAATGTATTCCTTAAGTATCCTTCCCGAGCTTGGCTCAGGGCCATTTTGCCCCTGCCTCCGTTCGGGGATAATAAAGTATCTCTGGACTGCACGCAAGTGGCTCCTTCCTTGCTTTTGCCTTGGATTCTCGTGGCCTCTGCTTCTCAGCTGCTCCCACGAACTCGTCCCTGTTGTAGCTCTCCGATCCCAAAAAGAAAAGAGAGCTACATATATTATTTTATGACTTCATCTCTAAGAAAAAAAAGGACAAAATCTGCATTTTTCGTGTGTTAATACTTGAAAAGACATCAAATCTGGCACGAGATCATAAATACCTGATATCATTGGCAATTAGCCATTATTTACTATGAAGTTAGTACCATGGGAGAGGGTGTTAGCCTGTTTGTTATCCCTTTCTTCACTATTATGAGAAAATTCACAGGCACTTGCCACCACATATTTTATATTGTGATCCTGTTCTGGGTATGTGTTCATCAAACCTGAAATTTTTTTGAAACAGCTACTGCTGAACTGTGGAATTCCTTTGAAAGTATAGAAATTAAATGGTGAGAAGAGAATTATGCTCTGTAAATGAACATTTCATTTATTCTGATCTCAGTGGTCTGGGCTGTTCACACAAGCCCTTGGCTGTCCTGTGTCCCCAACATCCCAGAAGGTGTGCAATAAAAAACCAAAGCGGTGATGTTTGTGTGACACAGTGGGACCAGGTGACTGTAAAAATAGGCCATTTTTGAGGAGTTTCAATTTCAGCACAGAGCAAGTTGAATAAGCAGCTCATAAAGCTGCCTTCACATTATGGGGCAAATTGCTCATCTCTGAATCACAGTTGCTCTTGGCTTCCCATTCAGAACTCTTTCCACGAGTCCCACTGGCATTAATGGCAGCTCCACAAGCAGAACAAATAGACAATCATTTCATACTGAGAGGAGAATTTCCCCCACATGGTGTATGTCCATCACACAAACCCACCTTGCGCCGAGGGAGGGAAGCAACCCCTGTGAGCCTCCCCATCCCTACCTCTCCATCCCCTCCTCTCTGCTCCACTGCCTGTGGCCACCAGCATCAGGCAGGCAATCTGACATTTTTAACAGCTTTTATCTTTTCATAACCCTGGCTCCCAGCTGTTTCACGTTTCCCTGCACTTTTCTGCAGTGATGCTGGGTTCAGTCAAAAGACAACCCTGGCGTACTGAAATGCCAAAAGCAATCTCCAGCCCTGTAATATTTTGGCCTCCTAAAGACCCCATCCTGAGGAGAGGGTTGCTCTGAGAGTGCAGCGAGATCCAGATGAATAGAGATGTCACTACCCTTGGTGAGATCCTGTGTACTTGAGAAAAACAAGGAGCCTCACCACTTCTCAGCACAAGTCAAAACCAGGTAGGAAAGAGAAGGCAGAATTGAGCTGCCTTGCCCCAGGTGAGATCACCCCCAGGGCTTCTGATCACCATGAAAATTTGGGTGCTGGGCAATGCATAAGGATCTTGGCATTGTAGTGTCTTTTTTCCCAGCTTTTGGGGAAAAATTTACTGACTGGGATTATCTATTTTTCCAAGTTTAATTTTTTCCTTTCTAAGCCATATAGACCATCAGACTGGTGCTAGGTAGAGTTTAAACACCCATAAGCTTCAAGCACTCAACAATTTTTTCCACAAGAGAAACATTCAACGTATTTGTTTCTTATCTTGCCTTTTTACTCCTTTCTCTTTCATTTAGCCCATTCCTCAAGACACATGTACTGCTATGAAGTTCAGACTGGGCTCGAAGAGAGAAACATCTGAATTTAGAGAGTGCTATTTCTCTGCCATGACCTCAAAAGTGTTTCTGAATCCTAAACCTTTAACAGTGTTTCAAGACCCCAAAGAATATGGACCTGACCCTGGGATCTTCATCTCAAGATCTCTCTTTTCTCCTGAAACTGGTGTTTTTTCCAGCAATAACAATAGCCAACCTGCTTTTTCTGGGGGGGAAAAAAAAAGCCAATTTATCAGAAAATCTTCATCTAGAATCAGCTCCAGCCAGCACTGCCAGTTTTAGTCCCAGGTTTCCCCCACAGTGTAGCCTCCTTCCTCAAGCTGACCTCCTGGAGTCATGCAAATACAGCGAAAACAAGAGCCTGTGTGTTTAAAGGATCATTCTGATTGGTACAGTTATGTCCAAAACTTGCAAAACAAAACCTATAGGTTCAAAACTCAGAAGTCAGTTAAGAGACATGAAAATTGCATGTACTGCTTTTTGATTTAAATTTTTGAGAGTGACGCCCTCAATTTCTCTGTCCTTTGAGGTAGAAATGTAGTTCATCTTTCTTCTGGTGGGAAGCTGAAAGCACTCTGTTTTCATTCCTGATTCATTTCAGTTCTTTCCTGTATTGTAAGGTTCATGTGGTTTGATGTCTGATAATGAAGATTTGGCACAGCTTTAAATGTAAGTAATTAGGGAATCCATTGACCATAACAAACAATGGACCAAAAAAAAACCTGTTGTAGAGAAGGTACTTCCCAGTTGCCCATTATAGCAATTTTTGCTTGTTATTATAATTCACAAATTTAATTCACTCAAAAAACAAACACCTTTTTTTTTTGCTTAAATATCTTAAATCAAGCATTAAATTACAGCTCTTTCAGGAATGAACCTCATCATTAGCTTTCTTATGTGAAAGAGAAAAAAAGTAAGTCTTGAAAATCTGCATTTAGGAGGCAAGTTCAAGACATCTACACAATAAAATCCCCTGGTACACTTCCACATATCACATGCCTGTGTGCTCATATATACATATATGCTTTTATGTATATATTTTTATGCATATATATACATGTGCTTTTATGGATGCATATTTCTATATTTTATATGTTTACACACACAAACATACACTCATCCTAAGAAAAATAAACCTCCCATGATAATGTGATCCCCACTAGCCCAGCACTTCAATTATAAAGCAATCCTAGCACAAATCCAGAAAATGTCACTGTCACATGCTTCCTTTGTATGCTGTTGAAAATACCTCCAAACTTTGGAAATTAATCACACAGCAATGCCAATCTTTTAAGGCAGGCATCTATGAACCAACCTCTTCCCTACTGAATGAATTACATTGAAATCATATAATTGCAGGCTGCCATTCAGTCACCCTTAACAATAGGAGACTTTAAAAATTGAAAATTTTTTTCCCATCTGACTCCCAACTTGCAAGCATGAAGCATACAGCAAAAGCTTGGTGCCTTTTAAATTACCTAAAATCTACATCCTTCAGACAAATGAACAGGGGGAAAAAAAAAGGGTGCAATTTAAGGGCAAATCATTTTGTGTTAATCCTTGGAACTCAAAGCATGAAGATAAAAGAAGAAAAAATGCAGGTTTCACTTTGCTCATTATGGGACATTGACTTTCACCTAATAGTATGCAATTAAAATTTCTTCATGAGATTTCCTTATTGAAATAAGAAAGATAGTGCCGTGCTGAATGTGGTGATAGATCTGGTATAAACGTGCTTCCTGGACAAACTGATTTATCATGTCTCATTCCAGCAGTACTTTCTTGCTTGCTCATTTCTCATCTTATTACTGTGAAGTTGTAATTAAAGAGGATCCTCCTACAGAGAAGAGCTCTCCTTCAGGACAAGCTAAATTATAAATGCACTGTTCTTTCTCTGAGACCAATTTAAAGGGGCAGTCTGCTGTGGGAAAGATGCACATCTAATTCTTGGGGCTCCTGGCTCTGTAATTTTATGCAGGTCTCTTTCTGTTAGACACAGAATAAATTTGGTTTGCAAACTGGGTTTCCTGGGCAAATATACCTCTGCAATTGACTATTTCAATTTAAATACAAAGACAATTCAATTAAAATGGTATTGAACCACTGCGCCTGATTTACTTCGTAGATACTTCACGTATGATCACTCGTATAATAAACCAAAATATTTCAGGGGGCACTGAAAAACTATTTAAGAAATACAGAGCCTGTAAAAATTCTTCCTATTCTCCAGGAAAAATAGAACTGCATAACAACATTTGACCACAATCAACACTGATTATTATGAGATTAATTTGGAAGACACCACCATAAAAAAACACAAGCAGTAGGCATGAGACATATCTGCCAACCCAATATCCTTCCTCTACCAAATTCTCAGCCCTTCAAACACACAGGCTTGCACCAATTAAAATAAAAATACAAAACATTATTTGTAGTCCTATATTTGAGCTCATATTCTCATTGCAAGAAAGTATTTGAATTGCAAGCTATAGCAAAAATCCAGTTTTCTTCAAGGGAAGAGATTCCAAGGAGGGACACCCAGTGGTGCTGTTACTGAAGAAGGTTCTTGTGCCTAAAGCTACATACAGCAATACAGGGTATCCCCTTTAGACCCATCCCCTCATTTTTGTTGTTCCCAATGTCTCTACTTCATAATAATGTGAATTCCAGGAATAAGAATTATTCATATCACTTCACAGCAGCTCTTGAAGTAACTTCTGATGCTTCCCTGAGGACTCTGGAGAGACAGAATGAGTGGGTGAACTTCACAAAATGGGGCAAGGAGAAAGGAATTCACTGAAAAATAGGGGTGAGCTCTCTGAGCTTGGAATGCTCATCCAAGAATGAGAATCCTCTCTTAGCCATGGAGTATATATGTACCTTAATATTAAGCATTACTGTCATGGTATCCTGCCTTTAATGTCAAAGTGGGATCTAAAAAATTCAGATCTCTTGATAATGAAAATCCATCTGATACTCAAAAGGCTCACGCAACAATGAAATAGCCTTTTACACTGATACATCCTATAGCTTTATATTTCTCCTTGAGTCCACTAATTTAATTGCACCTCCGGATTTAATTTTAAAATATTTTATTGTAATCACAGGAGACAGCAATAATTTATTAATGTGCTCAGTAGCACTATGACACAGTAAAGGCAGCATTATATTTGCAGACATATAATTTCAGAGCTAATTTCATAAAAGTATGGGTGAACTTGATCCTTAAATTAAAACCATTGTCCTTTGCTAGAGAATTAAGACAGGCACTTCATCCTATCTACCATGTTTTAAATGTGATGCAAAGATCTGCATAAAAGTGAGGTGTTTGCAGCAGCTGATATGACTATGAGGGTCTAGATCCCATGAGGAAGAAGAATGAAAAGACAGTGTTGTGCTTATAGACAGTGACATATTATATAACTGACTATTTTAAAGTCCTTTCCTAAATATAAAACCTCAATTTTTATATGTAAAAATGCTAAGCAAAAATTATCTGAATTCAGCTTCAAAAAACGATATATGTGGTATCAGTAAATATTATTTCCTTGGCTTCTGTTTCTCCTTTACATATTCTCTTTCCCATTTTGCCAAGAGAAGAGAAATTGTGGCAAGGAAAAAAGGAAGAAAAAGAAAACAACACAGCATCCCAAAATCCCACCATTGCTTGCTCCATCACATTTTTGCTGTTAGTTCTCTATTAGTATTGCAGATTGTCTGTGCAAATGAGCTGCAAATTTTCATATCCAAAAGTCCATTTCCAGTTTCATAGAACACACAAGGTCATATCAACATATTGTGTTCCACAGTGTGTATTTCTATAGGTGGCTGCAAGTCCTAAAGAAGGGGTAACATCAGACTGGTGGCCTGTCACTAGTCAGGTTCCACAGAGCTCCATCCTCAGCCCTCTGCCCGTCAACATCTTCATAAATGACCTGGAAACAAGGCTGGGAGGGACACTGAGCAAGTTCCCAGATGATACAGAACTGAGAGGAGCTGTGGACTCCCTGAAAGGCAGGGAGGCCCTGCAGAGAGACCTCAACAAATGTGAGGGCTGGGCAATCACCAACCATGTGAGGCTCAACAGGGAAAGTGCCGAATTCTGCACCTGGGATGGGGCAGCCCTGGATGTAGGGACAGACTGGGGAATGAGGGGCTGGAGAGCAGTGCCAGGGAAAGGGACCTGGGGGNGTTTAGGTTGGATATCAGGAAAAGGTTCTGCCCCCAGAGGTGGCCGGGCACTGAGCAGGCTCCCCAGGGCAGTGGTGACAGCACCAGCCTGACAGAGCTCAGGGGGTGTTTGGTCAGTGCTCCAGGGCACAGGGTGTGACTCCTGGGAACGATGCTGGGCAGGGCCAGGAGAATTGGATACTTTTGGGTCCCTTGCAATTTAGCAGATTCTGTGAATCTGAAGTCCACTTCAGAAGTCCTTTTCTATAAAACTTCTGACACATTTATATATCGCATAAAAGGTGAGGTCTATAAACAGTCAGAAAGCAGTCAGAAAAAAGAAACATAACGATTGATTCAATGTCACTTTTAGTCAAGTACGTGTTCACAAGAAAATCTTTTTTGAGTCATATTCCCTGCTCTCATAAAAACCTCAGTTCTGTTTGAAATTATACAAGGTATTGGTTGTAAAGAGCTTTTGTTTTGTTAGATCTCTTAACACAGAGAAAATAAATCAAGTTCAATAAAGTGACTTAAAACCTCAAATACTCTCACTCTGCTTTCCAAACTGTCTAGGATCAGAATAGATCTACATATCTGAATTTATAGAGAATTTCTTGTGCAAAAATTCTCTGAAGCTGCATATTGTTTGCCAAGTTTCTGACAAGGAATAATTTGTTTTATGGATGAATTATTACTTATTAACTGACAGCATGGCAAATACAGCTGCTGTGGGCAGCACCTGGTCAGAGCCAAGCAGACAAAGTGCTGTACTCTCACCAGCTTATGGAGTAAAGGAAAAACCAGAGAAACAACAAGACCAAGCAGAAGGTAAGTAAAGCCAGAAGTGCCCATTAGCTTTCAGTCACAGGACAGGTGGGGATTCAGACATTGCACACAAAGAATTACAATCTGGATGCAGAGAATAAATAAAAGAGCATCCCCAAGCAGCAGACTCCTCTCAGTCCCTACTCCCTTTTGTTCCTACCAGTTACTTCTGCTGGCTGACAAATCATCTCCCAGGCACAATAAATTTGTTATGGAACATTATCTCAGGCTGAGGAAGGTCAGGATGTGCTAAAGGTCATGTATGTATTAACCCACTACATGAGAGTACCCACCCCTTAGTTTAGAACATAGTCTTAAATTATAAACTATTGAACTGGCTCTAACAGATCCCTCATAAACAGCCTCATTTACCTGACATGGTCTCAACGTCTGCCTGAACACCTTGAAAACAGGCCTGTGTCCTGTCACTCCAAGGTATTATTAAAGGCAAAATCCATGTTGTCAAACGCTGGGCTTGTGGAGTTAAAGTCCCAAAGACAGGGGAAATGAGGACAGTCTGATTCCAGCACCAGCTAAATTTGGGTGCAGAGCACCCTCTGGATCAGGAGAGCACCCTCTGGATCAGGGAGAATCTGAGGGAGTCCACCAGTCTGAGAGAACCCAGTGGAGACCATGGCTGCAGGAGTCTGCGCTTGACTCCAAGATTACATCAGCACCTACAGAGCTTGTGTTTATATTGCATGTTTGATGTTTTCTGCCAGAAACATGGTCATGGAGTTTTGATGCTGATTCATCACCTCTTAATCTAGGGAAAGAAAAGGAGGAAGTAAAGAGGGGTCATTTTATTAACATCTCTATATACTGTCATTTACTTGCAATTTCCGACTAACTGTGAGATTTGGGACAGGAGATCAGGAATCAAAGGCCAGTAAAAGAATCTGGCTGCAAACAGCATTTTTGACTCACTTTCCTTGACAGAAAACCATTCTCTGGCAATTGTGGGAAAGGGAAATGTTGGCTTAGTGCAAAGAGCAAACACAGAAATCTTTTAAAGACACAGATATCTTGTATCTGTGCCTTCAGTGAGCTGTTTCTCCTTTTTATTCTCATTTTCACTCTCCGTCTGTCTTCATTAGTCTGCTGGCACTCTGCTAGGATTAGTGAGCTAGTTTCCATGGTTTCTTATTTTCACTTTCTATCTTTCTTTGCTTAACTCATTAAATTGCTCATTACTTCACTGCACTTTACAGGAGACATATTTATTGTATTAGTTACACAATGGCCAGATTAGTAAGTGATAGGCAGTTTGCTATTTGAAAGAACATATTCTAATAGCAGAAAGGAAATTCAGGAGACATAGATACTATCTACTAGTTGTAACATAACTGGGATAGCTAGTAACTGCTAAATGTTTATCCTTTATCACCAGAAATATGCTACATGGTTATAAAAAACTGGTGCAGCACCCACACTGCTCCTGCTCCCCAGCAAAGGGAAACCACGAGCACAGCTCTCAGGAGCAACATCATCTTTACCTTCTCTTCTTTCCCTTCCATGACAAATTGGATTATAAAGATGCCCAGACAAGCTTTTCCCAAGTTTGGGACAAGCATACATACATGAGCCTCCCTCTGACTGCTGGGGAGGAGAGGAGCAGGGACAGCAGGGAAGAACCAAAGCATCACAGGCATCATCCTGGCCAAAGGAAGCCCTCCAGCATGAAAGCTGAGCTCAAAACTCAAGAGTTTTGGCACCATTTCACAGATTTCCACCTTATTTTTGCCAATTGTATTACAAGGAAATTAATTCTGATTAATTTCTGATACTCACGTGCAGGTGAAATTCTTGAGTAAACTGACTTTTCACTTCAACAAGAGCACAGTGGGGCTGGCTGAGATCACTTGGTCAGGCCTGTATTCAAAGCAGTTTTCAGTCTTAATTCAGTTTCCTGTGGTCAGCCTCTGGAGTTCTTTATTTGTTTGATTTTCTGATTGTGCCAACTTCAACACCCACTTCTCTGCCAATTCACCTCCACTGTCTACTCTTCATTTTTCTGATAATCCCCACCTCCTCATCCTCTCCATTCAAGTGCAGTCCATTTCCCTCTCTGGTCAATCACCAAGGGCACAGAACAAGACACTCTACCTTGCACCCCTCACTTACTCATTTGATCTTTCCCACAGTTAAACCTAACCTAGTTGATTCAATTATGCTGAAGTTTCTCAGATGCTGAATGTAATCATCCATGCTCTGTGTCTTTAGTTTGACAAGCCTCCAAGACAGAATTCCTTTCAGCTGAATTAAGATCTTTCCTGCAGTTAGTGAACAGTATATACAGGGGTTCATGCCACTCATTCATCTTCTCTGGGAGTTCATTTATCACTTGAAGGTAATCTACTGTGGAGAATTTTGATCAAGAGGATGCCTGAATTTTTTTTTTCTTTTTTTTTTTTTTTTGGTGATTTAAAGAAAATCCATTAGTTTTTAAAAGATTACCTTGGTCCCTTGGCCAAACTTTGTAGACATAATGGGCTCATCACAGGATTTATGAAATGTAGCTTTCCTTTTTATCTGAGTTGTATGGAAATGAGATTTCCTTTTTCTCCAATAAACCCTGTGAATTCTTTTATTTTTTTAGGATGTGAACAGGAGCAATTCCCTTTCACCATCCTTTAATGTTAGCCTTCTGCTGCCTGCTTTACCATTTCATTTTATACATTCTGGCATAGGAAGCCCTGATGTTTGCTAAGTTTGTCAGTAGGGCTTTCCTACAGTAAACTTTATCTTGAATTCCTACTGATAACAGCTTTTGCTCTTCAAAGTATATCAAATCTGTTGTTCTATCATTGCCCTTGATAGGGAATAAGATCATATTTTGTCATCAAGAAGAACTTGTTTTCTGATATTTTTATATCCTGTAAAGCCTTCAAAAACTGTCCCAGGTTTAAGAATGCTGTATCTTTGAATATTTTGTAATTCTTCAATTTAATTAATTGTCTTTAAAAATATTCTTGATGCAATACAGTGAAACAAAAAATATATCTCCTCAAACTTCAAAAAAGAAATATATAAGGGAGCAGCAGAATAGCTCATATAAGTGATATGAAAAAGACATTATTAAGGTTGGAAAGCACCAAGAGTGACCCATTTATTTCTCAGTGCTGTTTGCAAAACACATACACTGCAATTCTGTATATGTATGTTGTTTCTTAGAAGACAAATGTTTCAGCAGCCCCTTGCTGTATAAAAATCTCACTGTTAAGCCTAAACAAGAAACTGACTATGCCTGAATCAGGAGCCCACTGGAAAAAGGAAGACAGAAGAGCAGGGTTCAATGATAAAGGGAAGAGGAATGTGCTCCTTGCAGGCAGGGCTGTGATGGAGAACCAGCTCTCCCTCAGCACTCCTCAGCAAAGCCCTGCTCCAAGGAATGGTGCTGGGAGTTTTGCAAGGTGGAACTGGTTGTTACAGATTCTGATATGATGAACATGGATTTTTTTATCATTGTGACTGGAATCACCGCCACTCTTAGAGCTTCTTAGCAAAACCAAAAACTGCAAAGGTTCATTTTCCTTTTTAACATCTGCATCTAAAAAACTCTTTTGCATTTCGGTAAGTTTTCTTCCCGTAATTTATGAACAGTAATATACATGGGTAACCAAGGGAGCACTTTTCCCTCTTACCAAAAAAACCAGACAAAAATCAAATATTTCTACTGTTTCTGTGTTAAAAATTAAGGCTTTTTAAATGCAGAATTACTTTCTCCAGAAAACTATAAAATAGGATGCCTGAAATACTTTTTAAATGGTTTAATATTTCTTAAATTGTAATAAAACTTGATATTTAATTATAGAAAAATAAAATAATCTAGTTTTAAAACTCTACTCCTGTTTAGTTTGTCTTTCATCTGTATATCTTTGACACCTGATGGTACCAAATTTCATTCTCTCTAGAGCATGACCACTGGTCAATCCTTACATCAGTTCTGTCAAATCAGAGAGACCATGTTTCATCTTTGAAACTGTAATACCACCAGAGCCTGGCCTAAGCTGGAATCTGGCAGAATACACCTCCTCCAAAGGGGAGTAATATCTGAGGGTGTTCAACCTGAAAACAGCTTATGTATTCACTAAATTCACAGAAATTGTTTCCCAGGGCGGGGGAATACTGTCACATGTACTCTGCCTATAAATTAAAACTTTGAAAATATCAAAACTCTATCACATTCAATCCAAAAAAAAGCAAATTTCGGCCAGCTCCCATTAATTCTTTTTGAATTACACACTACAAGCAGACAGCACAGCTCTGTGGCTCTTCTGTTACTACCTTTGAAAAGCAGAAATGTCTCAGCCAATAACATTTTCATATTTTTATTAAGTTGAGAACTAAAAAAAATGTGCCACATTTTAGCACATTATCCAGCACATGTGCTTAGGAATCTAACACTTCAAGTGCAGCACTTCCTTGACATCCATCACCAGGTGGTGACACCAGGCTGGACATGCAGTGAACTGGCCCACCAGAGACATCTGACCCCAGCCCATCACACTGATCACTGTAAAATATTCACACCTAAAATCTGCTGTCCCACCACAGCATCTTGCTCACCACATCACTTCTGCACTCAGTCCTATTTGGTGTGTCCTGTTTCCTATTCAGTGCTGTTTCAGTGAGAGCTCAGCCCTGCAACACCCTGACCCTCTTGTCCCCACTCCATCAGAGCACTGACCTGTGAGGACACGAGTGGTCCTGCGAGCCTTGGGATCCAACAGTGGCTCGAATCTGTTGCTGGACTGGAGCCAGTGTGTTTAGCATGTGACACAATCAACTTCTTGAGACTTTTACACTCGTATGTTGGAGAGCATTTTTATTCTGTGACTGCTCTTCTTTGTTTTGACAAAGATAGTGTTAATGAAGTTATCAGAGCTTTGCTTTTACTCATTAATGAAAGCATTCATTAGTACATCATGCATCTAGAGATTACTGTGTGAAAGATGCAGTAATTGTAAAATTAGGGATTCTATGCCACTGTTGTTATTATTATTTGAAAATCTCTGATGGAATTGGCACAAAGTGCAGAAATTCCATCCTTCTTTCATCGTTGCCTGAACCTGTAAAGTGAGAAAGTGTGCACAAAAGGCCTAATAACTCACCATATTCCCACCCCTGCCACTATTACAAAATAACTGCACATCTTGTTATATATTATTACTTAAATAAAGCATCAATACTAATGTCCTAACCTTTTTAACCTAAAGGATATTTTCTTTGTTGCCTTGAAATGCTCTAGATTGTGTACAATTACCCCAGCTTTCTTAGAAAGACTTAGTAAGGAATAAGCAGGAGTAATTAGAATAAGAACAGAAACATTAAGGATTAACTAAAAGCAAAAACATTGGCTTGCAAGGGACCTGTTTGTTGCCTGTAGAAGACGAGATTATTGTATTCTTTGCTTAACACCCAGGCAGCAGAATGCAGGACCTGCTGGTACTTTTTATGGCAATCTGCAGTGATATATCAGATGAGGCTCTATAAATACTATAAAAAACTATAATTGCACTCCAGAGCAAACAAACTTCTTCCAAGCATTGTAATCTGAATGCATCATACCCAAGTGAGTGCAGGAAGGGCTCAATGAATCAAGCTGTCCTAGACTCTAACTGAAAAGGTATAATCTGCTTAAAAGAAGTACCAGGGGAACAGAAATACTATCAGTTTCAATGACAATAGTTATCTGGTTTATTTAGCAGTCCCTCTCTCTTCCTCAGCTCCCTGCATCCAAGATACCCTACAACCTTCTGCTGTCTTCTTGTCCAGGCTTCCACACAGCCTGAAACACACCAGGAACAAGAAGCTCTGTTGTGACACACCAGTTTGGGAGTTTGGCCTGGTTAATTATTCTGCTGGTAGTGTAGGAAAGGATTGGAATTAAGTTGTACTTGTCAGGTACATGAGATAAACCAATGAAACCAGGAGGAATTCAGTCTCCCAAACCTTTTCTGCACAGGCAAGTACCTCATCACATGTGATGCCATGCAGACATGTGTGGCTTGAAGAGGTGATGTGATTTACTCAGTGAGAAAGCCTTCAATTCCAGTCTGAAATCAGGAACGAGAGCTATGTGGTAAATCTAGATGCAAAGAGATTTTGCCCTCATTCCTGAGATAATTCAGTCTGTTAAAACTCCTGCAGTTTTCAATGAAATAAAGATGGAACAATCAAAAAAAAAAGGCAAATTCTCAGATTTTGATTAGTTATTTAAACCACAATGAAAAAGGAAAGTGGTTAAAATAAGCTATACTCAGTTTTCTTTCTTTTTGAGAAATATTTCTATAGTTCTATTTCTTGATAGTCAATTCATTTATACAGTTATAATCAAAACCTACTTCATTTACAATACCTGTTTGATATCTAATCTATTCAATACAGTAGCAAGTTATAGATGTGCTGTTTCATATCTGTAAGATAAAACAAATGTTAGTCACCTAAAATATCTAACATATAAAAAAATACACAAGCATAATGATGTTATCTTGTTAGTACTATATATATGCAAACATTCTGTAGACATTTCAGCCAGGAATAATAAGAGATCCTCAGAAGATAGAAGCAGGAAACCAGCAGGCTTTAGCCCAAACTACAGACCAGACTGAACTCCTATGGAGTAGTTCAATCAAATTTACACCACTCCAGAGTATTACTTCCAACACTTTTTAAAATCACCCCAACACAAATAATACACAACCATTATGACAGGATTACTATTACTCATTGCAAGAAAAATGCAATTTACTGCAGTTCTTGTTTAGTCATGGTTTTCCTGGAATTATCTGCTCATGTTAAGATTGATTTGGCTAGTCTATATCAGTCAGACAGCAAAAGCAAAAATTCTGCCATATAATGTATTAACCCAGTAATGAACAGGGAACTTTTTACTGAAACACTTGAAGGAAAAATCCTGGCAGCATACTAAATATTTAAAGACAGCTCTGATAGCTCACATAAAAGTTTGAGCAAACCAGAAAGATTTTAAAGGTACCAAAAATCATCTAGGATGGTTGAAGGCAGAGAGAGAGAAATTGTATATAATAGTAAGATATTCTTTAACAATTTAGTTGAATGAGGCTTTGAGCAACCTGATTTAGGGGAAGGTGCCCCTGACCATGGCAGTGGGGGGTTGGAACGAGATGATCTTTAAGTCCCTTCCAGCCTAAATCATTCTAGGATTCTACTGAGCAGCTCAACAGCCTTCAACTGTGTCCTGTGGAGCTTTCTCTGCACTCATGTTCAAGCCAGTGCTGGTACCTCAGGGCTGGTGTTTGGCACACTCAGCCTTGAAGAAAACCCTCACTCCTTTCCCCTCCTTTGGCTCCTTCATTTTGCACAGTCCATGAAATCAGGTCCCACTGGGACAAAAGCATGGAGATGGTCCAACCCCTTCTCTGCCTTCAGGAAGGGAGAGTTTGTGCTGGGGACATTTGCAGTAACTCAGATAGCACTCGGTCCATCTGACCCAACGGTATCTGTGTCTTTCCATTAATTACATGGAAGTGGCATCATTTGTTAAGCTGCTGTGAACGTACGACACCGACCTATCGGGTCCCCTTAAAAATACATATGAGTAGGCAGAGATAAAGGGGAAGAGAGAAAGAGAAATCTTGAGAGCAAAGAAGAGAGGCACTATTAAACACTTTGTACTTATCTTGCTAAGGAAGAGTTTTGTTCCAGGGGGGAAAAACTCTCTCTTTGAAGCTATCCAAACAGTAAACAGCCCATTTTTTAAACAGTGGCGTACCTACAGCAATGCGTACATCAGAGGACTAGCATGAAGAAAGCATTTTTTCTTAGAGATAAAACAGCAGAAAGGGTCTCTTGCACTGGTGATAATTTGGATCTTCCATTTTACTTGGATTTTCAGGGCAAATCCAGAAAAAGTCTAATAATCCCTTAAATACATATATATTAAGAAGTGTTGAGTGTGCTGATTCATTGCTTCTTGCAATATGTTCCTCTCCAGAGAGAAATAAAAAAGGTTTCAAAGCCTTCTCATCATATTTGTGCTCTCTGTTTTAAGGGACATCAGGGCTCTTATACATTACCATTGTCTGGACAGAGGTTTTGGGGTTATAGTCCAAAATGAGGGTAGCTTCTACAGCCCAGCTGCACACAAATGCTTGAGCTCTCAGCCCTGAAACCACATGCTGAGCTGGCAAGTGGCACAAGGGATAAGGAGAGATTAATTCCTTAAAGATTCTAAAGATTCATACCCTAAATTTCTTAACTAAGTTTCTTAATGAACTTTTTCTCTCTATGAGGAGCTCTCCTGCACCACTTAATTGCCCTTCAGGCCTGCCCACAAGGCAAGAGATGAGTTCCAGGCCTGCTTTCATTTCTGGGGATCCAAGCCCCCAGCGCTGCCTTTGTTCTTCCATGGGAGAGGGGCAAAGGCAGATACAAGACTCAAGGGGGCAGAGGATGAGGAGCAAAGGGGAACACGACAGCAGTTCCATACTGAAGCCTCTCCTCAATGACAAGAACCTCAGCTGAGCTCTTTCCCAAGCAGAGGTGCAAGATCTAATTTTCCCTTCAAAACTTAAAAATGCCTTCTAGCCTTTAGCTGGGTGAAAATAGTCCTGCTGACAAGAATTCATAATTTGGAAGGGCATTAAAAAACAATCTGTATTGCACAGTGATGCCATCCCAGACATTCAAGCTTCTGTAGAGCAGGAAGCTGCCATATTAAATTATTTCTTCTAGTTTTGTAATTTAAATGGAGAGATCAACATTACAGCCTTGGCAAGCAATGGAAGTGAAAATAGACACTGTAAAAAACATCATGATTTCTGCTTCTCATGCACCAACCACCCATTGATAAAAGATGCATGTGTTTCTCTCCTTTACTGGCTCACTAGTAAATAATCATCCATTTACACATTCTAGCACAATACCTCTGCCTACAAATTGCTTCTTCAAAGACTTCCTTTTCCCCTGGAAGCACCATTTCTAAGTGTGTTGAAATTACATCTTATTCTTTTCTTTGAAAGATCTCTCACCGCACAGCCAAATAAAGAGAGATCATTTGCATAATTCTTCTTTTTAAATTACTTCAGGTTGGTACACGTTCTTTAGTGAATTGTTATTCAGCAGGACATGGTCAGATGCAGATAAAGTGCTATAGAAGGTGGAAGTTAACATCCTCAAATCTGATCAAATAACATTTCAGTTTTAAACTGATACTGTAAATCACAAGGGATTACAAAGCTCTGGCTTGATTTAGGTGTTGAAACAGACAATATCAGAGCATCCTTTCGTTCAACAAAAGATTCTGCTCTGATCCATTCTCAGATTGGTAGCAAGCACAGATTATCATTCCAGCAGACCCTCATAGCGAAACAGATTATTTCCCTGAGTGGGCCTGATCTCTGACTATATGCTGACTATAAAATAATTGTATTTAATATAAAATTATTTTCTGATTGCATATACATTTCATGTATAAAAGCAATAATAATTAAATTGTTGTTTTATAAGGCTGTTTTCAGCTTCTTTGATTGCATCAAACTTTTTAATAACTTCATAACTCAAAATGTTCTCATTTCATTTTAAAAATCTACAGATCTGTTGTTTCCATCGTTGATATTAAAATAAAACTTCCATAGGGTTTTCACTAACCTTCACCAGACTTGCGCAAAGGCTTGATTCTGTTTATGAAAAAATGTGAAGACACCCAGGGCCCCACACTGCAGAGGCCACATCTAGAAAAAATATTTACCATTTGTGCTCACACGAATATCAAACCTAAATATCACAGTCTGAAAACGATCATGGTCTTAATCTCATTGCTTATCTCTTACCAAAATTCTCAGGGCAAGCACACAAGAATAACCTATCAAGGGAAGTTGTGCAGGGACCACTGCTTGGTATTGCAAAAACAATTTTGGAGTAGGTTGAGTTCAGAGCAATCTTTTTTGTTAATAAAACAGCTGAGGCTACCAAAACAGTCTTATCTCTGGTCTAGTAGTACTTGGACCAAAGGAAAAACATCCTCAGCAGTCATTTCCCTCAAATCCACGTGCATTCACGCACACACACATCCTTATCCTGAAAAAGGATGTGGTAAGGACTGATAGGCCGATGCAGTGTCATGTATTTGCAGTATAAAACATGCAACATGAGTGTTCTGTCAGGGATTTGCACAGAGTTTTGAGGGTTTCAGATGTTTGGACCTCTTCTCTCTCTTCTGGTCTTAGCCTGAAATGAAGCCAAGGCACAGCAGGTAGCTTTGCCCTGGTGGCATTAGAGAGTGGGCAGCAAGAGCAGGTGGATGTAAATTAGGATGGTTCTGCTGGGGTGAAAGGAATATTTCTTCACAGTCAGCATGAGGGGGTCTTGATGCAGTTCTTACATGAAGAGCAGAATCACAAATACAAGGGTTTGCCCACAGTGCCTTGGTTTGTTCCCACAGGACTTAAGCAACTTTCCTTCAAATTTTGGATAAACTCATGGCAATTTAACTCCCAGAACCAGGTAGGAGGAGGTACATTGTGGTCAATAATGCAGGGCTTTTCCTTTGACTCATATACTGAAAATATTTGTAAATTTATGAAAATTTCTGTCTGAACTGATACAACCTCCAATAAAAATCACATATTTTTCACATAGTTCCAGACTAAACTTAGCAGCTGGACCCACACTGTGTTTGGACTGTCTTTCCCACTCCCAAGAAAATCACCATCACTTTTCGGTTAGCAAATATCTCCTGGGAAAAAATTGACTCTGGGTCCATCACCCATTGTTACACCTGCCCACTTGTACTGTTTTTCATTTCCTCTGCTTCTCCTTTATAATTCTATTTACCTACTAGGAAGCACACTTGTCATAATGCAGGCTCACCGAAAAGTCTCAGTGAGTCAAGGATGTTGCATGGCAGTATCAAGAGTAATAATTAACACTATGAAAACAAGACTTAACTGCTAATTCCCTCTTAGGAGACTTAACAAATAACATTAATCTAGAGCATAACTAAGTACATTTTAACACAGTTCTTTACAATAGGGGTTCAATTACCCACAGCTGATGAGCTCATACTAATGAGTCAGTGAAGAGCAAACTGATGGGTAGTTTCATTCAGACCAGAGCTGTTAAAATATTTTCAATTAAACATTCTTTCTTCTGAGATACATTTTTGTCAGAATGTAAATGCTTTGCAGTTAAATATTTATTTCAAGAATTTATCAAGAAAAATGTTTCTTGAATCAGGATGGACTGTCCAAGCACCTCAGAGAAGAAACAGAACAAAACTCTGCTCTTTTGAGTGCAGATCTGGTATTTTAACATAGCTCTGTTTTAGAAAATAAGTTTGAAGAACTGTGATTTCTTTCAGCACCAACCAGAAAACATTTCCCAAAACTTCTGTGGAAATGGAGTTCTTTGATCAGCTCTAACACTGAATCCCTACTTTAAATATCTGGGAAATAAATACTGTCATTGACAATGAATTTTGGCAGGTTATTTTACAATTCCCTGGACATCTGATGAAAAAAACAAAAAAGCAGCAAATATTGAGAGCTATCTGGTTGAATGTTTAAATTGTATTAATTTCATTTGTTAAATGGCCTATGCTGTTTATAGACAAATGTTGATTTACTTTTGTGCATTCATCAATAGTTTTGATCTTGTATTGATAACCTGGTTTCAGCTATATTGCTCCTCTATTAGAATGAAATACTGCTAAGTTTAACAGTTGAAAAAGTTTCAAGCAATTCAAGGAAAAGTTGGCTTAGACAACACAGAAAATGGGAAAATAATAGCACCAAGAAAGAGTTAGAAGCTAACACAAACCCTAGGAAGTATCAGGAAATTAAAAACCAATGTGCATAATGACATCAAAATATATATTGACAGTTACTGATAAAATTTTTTAAATAGATATAACTTTGGTCCAAGGTCTGAAAGCTGTCAACTGCCAAGTTCTAAGTAAAATCCTTACTTTCTATCAAAAAATATTTTAAAAAAAGGCCTGAGTGTGATTCTTCATCTCAGTATGGCTGTATAGACGCCCCAAAGTTCCCTAAAGTTTCTATCTCCAGTAGAAATTTCAATCTCTGAATAAATATGGACTCCAGATTCTGAGCCAAGGCAACCATATGATTTCTTTAATTATCCAGGATCTTACAGTGATCTCAGAAAACTCACCATTAAACATTACTGACTCTGCTACTGACAAAAACACTTTTGCATTTTTGAGTCTAGTCAAGCATCAAGAAACATTCTTCTGGAAATGAGACAAATAAGGAATCAGAAGACAGCTGTGGTGTTATGCAGAAGATTCCAGTTTAGCTTTTTATGCTGGCCAGTTACTAGAAATAATTCCCTGCAGTTAAGGGCCTGACCCAACACGAACTGTGCTCGGAAGTTTTCACTGATTCCTGTATTCTCTGGACCAGAAACACTCATTGCTACAGAAGAACTCCTTCTCACATAAGTTACCCAAAGTAAAGCCTTCTCCATGCCTGGAAATCTGCACCAGGGCCCCAGGGATGTGCAGTTTAACAGCTGCCTCCTCCAGGACCTCCAGGTGTTTCAGAGCAGAGAGGGGTCTCACAGCTTTTTATTATACAGCTCTTTCTCACAGATAGCTGTGGAGAGAGAGTTAAACCATTAACTGGACACCAAGCCATTCTCCTATGAAATCAGCCTGAAACACCCCTGGACACTGGGAAGATTCAAACAAGACTCTCTTTTACGCCAGTGTGATACTCAGTGATGCAGGTGGATTTTTTCCCCTATTTTGTGCCAAGTTAAAGACGGATCTCACCTGCAGCTTATACACAGTTTCTTTCGTCTTCTTTCTGGAACTAATGTTTACATAACATAAAAATTGTTAAATCATAGCAAAACACCAAAAGCACATAGTGTCTGAGTAAACCAGAGTCTTGTTTTGGGATCATCTTCCTCCTACTGCTTTTTTCCAGTGAGTCACTGGCCATGTGCTGAGACTCAAGCAATTCCTAAGTGGCATTAGAGGGACATTTCTGAAACCTTCTCTTAGCAGAATCTTTAAGCATATTCATTTTTTAAAAGCTACTTCATAATATCCCCTCTCCCTGAGACTGAGGCTACAAAAAATCAAATATGATTAATAAAATAAAGGAAAGGGTGCAGAGCATGCGGGAGTTCCCTCTAAATTTTTTTTTTTTTAAGAAAAAAAAAGGGAATTTGAAGGCTGTGTTGTAGGGAAAGTGTTGTTTATAGCAAACTGTGATATGCGAAGAAAATTGGCCAGGTGAAAGCATATGATTGTGTTACAGCAAACGCCAGCTAAATTAATATCTGGCACAAAATAAATCTCTTAATAAAATTACTGCACTCTCGTACCCTACACACTCTGCATATGTAATAAAACTCTTTAAAATGAATAGCTGATAAGAAAATGAACCTGTTCAGGGAATGAATAAACACGCTTTCGCATATACACACAGAAACACCAAATGGTGAAACATTCTCATAGTGATTATCAGACTGTTAAAATAATAACCCCGTGAAACAAATAAATCTGCCCCACAGCAAATTATGTCTCTGCTGTACTTACGGTAAAACCTTCTACCAACACCTGATAAAGAAATAAACCTTTTAAAGGAATAAATTGACTGTACAGTAAGGTTATCCGCAGATTTACACTGGACTGCAGTGATAAACCTTCTTTTTCATTAGTCCAATAGATCATAGGATATACAGTACTTACAAATGTTTCAGCATTAAATATAAGCTGGAATGCTGTGCTGTATGTATGCATTTGAGGGCAGGGGGTCAATAAATAGACTGAATGTTGCTCCACAAAAAAATCTGTCAGTGTGCATTAGCAGAATACCTGATGGAGAGATGAGCTGGCTGTAAAACATCCCCTGCACACCCAAACCTCCAGTCCACAAACACTAACAGGAAGCTTGGGGCTCAGCAAGGCTAAAAATCACATGAGTTATTTAAATCCTTAACACCATGCACACAGAATATTTAAAAATAAATAAATTTTAATATACATTTCTGCTGGTGGCTTTTAACATTTCTAGATATGTCTGGCCTGAGAAACAGGTAGACCCAATGCCAGAGACCTGTGCCAGGCTCTGAAAAATCAAAGTGCAAGAGATGCTGTGAGCAAAGGCTAGAGTAGAGCTACAGACCCTCCCCATGGCCATGGCTCCCAACATGTCCTTGCATTGCTCCTACACAGAAAAGGAAGTGAGTCAGGATCAGGCCCCAGCTCCATCTTGGGGGACAAGAGCTGTTTCTTAATCATAATCTCTAACAAAATTCAGAAAAGAACATTTCCCTCAGGAAAAAAAATCCAAAATCATCGCTATTGGATAAGCTGTTATCAAATGAATCCTACACTAAGTATGGACAGCTCTGAGGGTCAGAAAAAAGAGATTAATCGTTCCACTCCCCACTAGGCAACAAAAAGGAAGACAGGAACAATCCTTGTTCGTAGAATTATAGAATGGTTTGGGTTGGAAGGGACCTTCAAAGGCCATTTAATTCCATGCCACGGCCAGGGAAGCCTTCCACTAAACCAGGTTGCTCAAAGTCTGGTCCAATCTGACCTTGAACCCTTTCAAGGGTGGAGAATTCCATTCCAGTTATCCCTCCTAGTTTCTGACAGACACTTTTAGTGGCAACATTTGAGACTCAAATGCTCAACAAAAGAGCAACAAGGCCACACAGGGGCTCTGCATGGGAAGCACAGAGCATCCTCTGCCTCCAGTCCTGCCACTGTCCCTCCTCATGCAGCTAAGGGCTTCCTCAACCTATTGGTCTAAACCACATAACTAGGTTTAATAAATTCTTAAAAACACACATCAAAAAAAAAAAAAAGTAAAAACTACACATGTTTAAATTCCTAGGGAGCAGAGGCAAAATAGCTCCCAGCCTCTTGGACCAGTCTGTTGACTCAACTTAAGCTTTGAGCTAAAAGAAGGTGAAGAAAAGGAAAAAGAAAGAATGAGAAAACTTCTATGTTCTTGCCACTCCAGAAAAGGGGAGGGACAAGCACATAATGTGGAGAACAACTAAGATGAAATGTGATGTTGGAATGAATAAGTAAGTTCATTATATTCTACAACATGATAAGACTTTGCAGACCTGATTACAACATTAAGGGACGGTGCTGCAATATTATAAATTACAGGGTGAAGCACTCCTGTTTCTGCCTCTATATTTCTAAGGTGGGAGAAGTTAATTATTTTTATAGGTCTAGATATTGCAAGGATGAGGATATCAGAATATCTTGTCATCAACTCTACAGACAGTAGTGAAGAAGGGGAGGAGGGGAAGGGGAAACCACCCCATTTAAAGAAAATTATTATAAAAATACTAAAAATGATATATAGATTTTTTGACCTACATCCATCATTTTTACACGCCTAGGTACTTCATGCCTTGTCTCCATAAACCATCAGTCTGTTATTTTTCATGAGGCTGAGAGTAAATGGCCAAAACTTAAGACTTGGAAATAAAGAAAATAAAAAAATAAAATAAATATATAAATAAAATCAACATGAGCGAAAAGGTTAATGGGAATTTGTATGATTTTATTATTATTAAGGAACACAGGGAGAAGAACAGCATTTCTAGCACTCTAAGTGGCCTGTGGTACAATCAGTAACCCTGAAGTATATTCAGCAATCTTCTTTTTTTTTTTTTTTTCAATTGCCCACCGCAGCCTATATTACAAATACATAAATCATAATGTTTCAACAAAAGCAAAATTTAATTTTCTCCTTTCAGCTGTTATCTGGGCCGGGTGGTATATGGCAGGCTGTGGCCAAGTCATTTATTACACTTGCTGAATGGATAATGGCAGGGAGAGTCTATTATACCCAGCTTTGTTAGGGCTCTGAATGTGCTACTGAAACCTGTGGCAGTCTAAATCTCTTTACATCTGTAATAGATACACAGCACTCTATTATTTCATGCCAGAGCAAAATTAAATAGTTGTGGGGAGGGGGAAGGGGAGGAAGCAGGGCTGGGGGGAGCAGAGAGGCTCTGGGGATGGCGCAGGGCGCTTTGCTGAAAGCTGTGAGAGGCTCCGGGACCCGTGCTGCTCTCACACACACATTCTTGGTTTGCTTTTCCAGAAGCCAGTCTTAAATAGGCACTGCCTCTGTGCTCAGCTCATGCAGAGAGAGACACCTCCTTCAAGGGGGTATTTTGCAGGATAATGACAACCCTGTCATGCCCAGCCATGGTACAGCCCAGAAAATCTTCTCTTGTGCCCGTGTTCCTCCCTCCTTGAGCGTGTCCATTTGCCCTTGGCATTCAGTGCCCTGCTTTACCAGCTTTAGCCAGGCACCCTGTGCTGGAAGAGGATGTGGAGGGAGCTTGCACTGAAGCTGGTGGCCACAGCAGTGCTCCCAGGCTCGGGGCTGCAGAAGGGACTCCTTCCTTTCATCGTGTGCCAACACTGGCTCAGGAAAGCACTGCCATCCCCTTTTCCTCCCCCTCCCACCAGAAATTACCAAGAGGCAGCAGGCAACCTCACATCTCTGTTGGTAGCTCCCTCGCTGGTGGCTTGTCTGACAGCCTGCCCCCAGCCCAGGAAACCTGCAACAGCGCCTAGGGCCCTGAGATAATATTCATCAGAAAAAAACCTATTTTTCTGCTGATTCTGAAAATAGGAAACCCTGGACAAATATATGATCATTATGAAAAATTGAGTTTCATCTTTGGAGGGTTTGTTTGTTGCAAATTTTATGGGCAAATGCATCAGCAGACATGGTTTATGTACAAACCCCAAGGTTCACACAGCCTCTGGTCACAAATTTGTGTTTGGTTTGAGTACAAGTCCAGCCTGTAGAGCAGCCTCCAGACAGAGGTAGGGGCTCCAGCACATTGGCTTCCCATCAGCACAAACACACAGACAGGAGCTCTCCAGCAGGAGCTCTCCAGCTCAGTAACCTCTCACAGGAATTCCCTAGCTGCCCAGCTCAGGAAGAACAGGTTACAAAGAGGAAGGGCTGATTCTTCAGAGCAGGAGGGTGTTTGCTTAGTTATTAGGTCTGCTGTTTTCTTGACAACAGAAGCCATTAGATGATGGAGGGCAAAAGGCAAAGCCTTCTGTGGCAGTGTCTGTAAATAGCCTTTCCAGATTGTTTGTGGTAACAGCACTTTTTTACAGTATCCCTGTTCCGTTCCAGCACCACGGACCATTCTCTCTATAGCGTTTAGTAGAGACAGGATCACATCCTTCCCACAGTGCCTCCAACCAACAGCTGCAAAAAGAGGGACAAAGCAGCCCACTGGGGCTCCAGCAGCCCCCACAACACCAGCTGGGTGGGATGTTGGGAAACAGTCCCTGGGTTGTATTTGAGGTATAGAACCTTATTATCATATAATGGTTTGGGCTGCCCTGGAGAACATCAGCCCTCCAAGAAGACTTTGCACATGTGGAGAAGGTGACACATGACTGACTGGGCTAATGCATGTGGTTGCATTTGCCTCTGGTGGCTGAGATCAGTGGCTGTGGAAGTCTCTGGCAGAGTTCTCTCCAAAATCCTCTTTAGTTCACATTGTACAGACCCATGTCACAAGTGTGGTAACTGTACACGAGATGGTTTTCATTACATGGGCATATCTCCTAGACAACACCTGAGCCCAAGGGTGCAAAGCATAGGCCTCTAAACAAAAACTACAAAAACTAGCTTGTTAAGAACAATTTCCTAGGAAATACTCCTAGGAAGCAGCAAAAGAGAGGGATACCTTGAAGCAAACAAAACTGGCTGGACCTCTGCTGCCCTGCACAGCATCCATGGGTCAACTCAGCAATGCCCTTTGCAGTGCTGTGCCCAAGGGACCCAAAGACAAGCAAATCAGAGACAGAATAACAAGTTTCACTAAAGTTAGCCCAGACAATCTTATTATTCCCCCCAATAAAAAACAGAGTTTATCTTTCAGCTCCCCTTAACTCTATTATCAAGCAAGAATTCTCTTGCTGCTTTGCTTGTAATAGCGTTGTCCTCTTCTCAGATAACAAAAAGAGTCCTCCTACCTGCCAAATCTTCTACCCTTCTCAAGCAAGAGGATTAAAACTGCTACTGAGGGAGGCTGCAGTTGCTCTGTGCCTGCTTGCTTTTTAAAAAGCCATCTTATCTCTGCTCAGAGAAGTAAAGGCTGCTCCCTCTCTGCGCCGCTCCGTTATCATGAGCGAGCTCTTGCACCATCACACTTCCGAAGCAGATTGATTCAATCTGCAGATAGCAGTGTCCCACTCCCTGGAGGAGCTAAAAGCCCCACAACTCCAAATGTTCCAGCAGAACACTTCGTCTTTTATCGTTATAAGGGCTCGCACAGGGGAGGGGAGGTTGTTCAGTGCTTTTCTCTTGAAACAGAGGTAGAGAAGGACTGATAGCTCCTTGATTTTCAGGGGAAATCCATTGACTGTTGGGCAATGACTCCTATTTGTTTCCACGCTCTGAATCATAGGATGGTTTGGGCTTGAAAGGACCTTAAAGATCATCCAGTTCCAGACCCTGTGCCACAGGCGGGGACACCTTCCATTAGATCAGGTTGCTCAAAGCCCCATCCAACCTGGCCTTGAATACTGCCAGCGATGGGGCAGACATAGCTTCTCTGGGTAACCTGTTCCAGTGTCAACTTTTTCCCCATATTAATCTAAACCTATGTTTTATCTGATTAAAGCCTCTTGTGCTATCAGTCCATGCCCTTATCAAAAATCCCTCTCCAGCTCTCTTGTAACCCCTTTAGGTCCCACAGGCTACACACTGGTGAGCAAGGAGGTGAAAGGAGGCATGTTTGATTCATGGATTTTTACCTCCCTTTTATAACCACTGCAAATCTTCAGTACTGATGACTGTTTGTCCCCACGTTCCCAAGATTAGAAAGCCAACATTTTGGATCCTGCACAAACCTCACTATAAACAAAGACCAGCAGTACCTTCGCTTCCAGATAAAATCATGTCTTTATCCCTCCCTGCTGCAAAGTTGTACTGAAACATATGACAGAGGGGCACTGATGCTCTCCCAAAGTATCAGAGCCCAGCCCTGAGTTGAAAAGACCTTTTGGACAGACTCGCTGCATCTTCTGAATTTTTCAAGGGCAAACATGCAAGCACAGCTTCAATAAAAAAAGTATTGGCTATACATATTACATTAGCCTGAAATGGAGGATTAGTTCTAACCTGGATTCAACATTTGAAAAAGTCCGTTTGCATCAGATAGTTTGAGAATTTCACCAGATTTGTGCTTCTTATTCATAAAGGAATTGATGGATAAGTAGCACCACAGGGCATGAAAACAAACTGTTCCTGTTGATAAGCTTATGGAGGCCAAGTGCCTCAACAAGTCAACCCACACATTCATGGCATTGCATATGTTCCCAAAACTGTTTGGCACTTCCTCAGGGTTTTGTGAATTTGTGACAGAAAGGTGAAAAAACTGAGTTCTGAACATCTGCCCTCCTAAAAAAAAAACCAAGGATAAACTCCTGCTTCGGTATTCTGAATTTTTATTTTTTGTTTCATGAATCCTACTGGTCCACAAAATGGTGCAGCCAGGCAGAGGAGCGCAACTTGCCACAGCATCAAAAATATTTCCCTTTGCAAACTTTTCTTTTAAGACAATCTGGTATTAACCTTCTTGTATTCTTTTAAGTGTCCAGTGTTCTCTGAACCTTCCTAAATTCCTGCCAATGATATTCAATAAAAATAAACATTAATGAATAACTGTCCCTTGTGGGACTTTCTCTGCTATGATAACTTTCTTTTTACTGAACACCACCTCATTCTCATCTCTCATTGCCTCATTCTCATATTTCTTACTCAGAATAAAAATTTCCCAGCTATTTCCCCTCCATGCAATACCCATTTTTCTGGCACTTCTTATTCATTTCTCCTCCAGATTTTCATATAATAAAAGTGTAACAGATTCCAAATACTGTCCATGAAAACTTTTTCAACTTCTTATTCCACTTAAAACCTTCGTTAAGGATAACCAGAACTCAACAGTATATACAACTATCATATCTATGTCCATATTATACACAAACCTGAAAAAGCAGCTGATGCATCTGTTGACAACAAAAGATTAAAGAAGGAATGGGTCACTTTGGTTGATTGGTTTTGCACATCACTTTTACCCTTCCACAGAAAACTTCTGCTATTACGAGAAGCCATCACTGAAACTGCTGTGATAACGGTTTCTGGACTAGTTGAGGACTCAGATTCTCAGAGAATAAAGATATTTTGAGCAAGGCTCCAGAAATTCAGCATGAACACAATGCAAACAGTCAGGGCTGGGGCAACTCTGTAAGCAGATCTCCTCCTAAAGGGCCAGGTCAACTCTACAAGCTTGCAGAAATTTTATCTCTACTAACTACTGTGTCGTACAAAATTGTGATGGCCACATTTATAGTAGTGAGATTCCCCAAAGGAATCTAAAGGTGACTGTCCTCAAGTTCATTTGAAAGGCTATGGAAACTGAGAATTTGCCTCCCTACAGGTCTTTTTGGAAAACTCCATCCTGAATCATTGAAGATGTCCCCTCTGTACCTCCTGACATATTGTAAGAAAAATTATATTTATTTGGCACTATGATAATGGCTCCAGTCTCAAAGGAGATTGCATTGCCCCTGTCCTCAGCACTGCACAGAAATCCAGGAAAAATTATTATTATGATTATGTTATTGCATTTTATAACCTAAACCAAGAAGAAAGGGAAATTGTATCAGGAAACACACCCAACAAACTATAATGTAGGGAGTTCAACTGATGTAAAACAGATTACCACCCAAAAAAAATTTAAATTGAACCTCAACTCCCAATTTCTTGACAGGAAACACACAAATCTAGATCTCTGTCCCATCCCATGTGTTTCACTTCCCTCAATGAAAACGCAAAGCAAAATTTTTAAATATGTATTTTAAAAGAAATGTGATCATACTGATAACAAACAAACAGACATGATTTTTCGAACAGCACAGACACACAAACTTCTAAAATAAATGCTGCTGATGTTAACCATGGTTGGAGTAGTGATCAGATACATTTGCCTTTTCTGTTTGCAAGGCTTATGTGTGTCCCACAGGAGCTTCCATTTAAATAGGGGAGGGATTTCGGCTCTAAACAACAAGGCTAGTGTCAGATGTAGCTGACACACCAGGCATAAAGGTCATAATTTCATGAGGCTTGAATGTTTTTTAATTTCAACCAATTAAATTAAACCCTCAGTCTGAGGCCCATAGCGCATGGTCCCTGAAATGACCATTTACCACGTACATCAGAAACTCAAGAGGTTTCCTTTTCTGTGTTATTTCCTCAGCCCAGTGACTAGATGAAAGGAAATCACTGAAGCGTGAGCACTATAACAATATAAAATAAAATCAGAGATGAAGGTTTCCAAGGGATATTTTTTTAATGCTGTTACACTGCTTAATTTCAAAGCTACATGCTCAAACCCATGTTTTCTGTTGAGTCCCGTTAGACTGTAAGAAAAGAATATTCTATGTAGATTTGTAATTATTTCTTTGTAGAGAATACAGCAGTTTGCAGTATCTGGGATTAAATGAAGGGCTGCCTTCTCAGCTATAGCTAAAGAATCACATTTACACTTTTTGCAGCATAAATAAAATGGCTTAATAGGAAACATGCAATATTCCTGACACTCACAAGAAGTTTGGGATCCAAGTTCCCCCTCCTTCCCACCATGCCAAGGAATTTAAAAGTCACATAGAGTTTCAGGACTCCGACAGTAAAGCTTAAAGACACCTCTCCAATTGCTCTGTCAGCTGCAGACCCTGGTTTCACAAACACATGTCTACAAGGAGACATTTCCATTTTTGCAGCTTTCCCATGAGGCTCTACCCACTTATTACCAATGGCAAATATTAATGCAAAGTTATTGACCCAAATCACAAGATATTTGTATTGCAGCTCTTCCATGCATTTGAACACCAAAAACCTCCTGGCTCATGGGCAAGGCCAATTTCTTACCAGAAAGAGCAGGAAGAAAAATAAAACCAGTAATTCCTTGAATCAACATTTTCTTCTATACAAGTTGCCCACATTTCCTACAATACTAAAATTGTAACCTTCCAAAACAGCAGCTTGGAAAGGCCACAGCCAAGAAAATCACTACATGCCAAGTGCTTTTAGCTTCACACAAGGAGGAGATGCATAATACTTGGACACAGAAGACTTCAACAGCCCACTAGGGCTTAATACACAAGAATCCAGATAATATTTCTGTTTCTCTTGCAAGGTTAATGCATGGCCCTGCACAGATCATTCTCACTTACCATTAGTCCTGTTTTTAAAGCAGAGAAGTTGATATGATAACTTTTTTTTTAAATTCAAAGAAATAAAAGAGATATTTGTATTAGTACTGCTAATGTTAATACTGAAGGAACAACAGGTTTCTCAAAAAAGAGCCTACAGTAAATATATATCAGCCAGTAGCACTCATAGATGTTTTCCTAATCTTAGATACTCCCTGCCTCAGAAATCATTCAAAAGAACAACTGTACAGAATACCTCTAGACGGATTCCAAGCTGGCATTTCATTTCTATGTCTCCACATTTTCAAGACAAAAATCATCCTTATTAGCCTATCAAGAAATTCTAAAACACAGAGCAGTCTGAGAAATGAAAATTACTGCTAATAGAGATTCTGTGACTTCTGAGAGAAAATCATATTAATTGATCATGTTACTATTTTTTTCCTCAGTTTCTATCCTGAGGTAAACCCTACGAGTCTCTGTGCAATTGGGCACTAGGAGCTGCATAAACATACAGTAAATCACAGGTTCCCACCTCTCCCAGAATGCAGGGAGATTTCAGTGTTCAATTTAGTGATCACAGGTGAGTTTTTCTTCAGATAAGAAGGAATCCTTCCTGTTGAGAACAGTGCAAACACGGAAATAAAAATCTGTGAAAAATTACAATCAACATTCTGCAGTTAAAAAAAATAAAGTTGTTTCTATAAACCATATGTTGGTTCCACTTTAACAGCAGACAGCAGAACTTGGAATTATACCAAGAAGTTCTTCTTGGGCCTTAAATATAGAGAGATAACCAGGGAGTAAACATATCTTTTCTCACTTTTGTATCTTCAGTCCTACTTTAATTTCCCCTTCCCAAAGTATTCATATTAAAGTAAGGAGAATTACAGACAAAAAAAAAAAATACTGGCAATAGCGGGTAATGGAATAGAAACACTTTCACCTCTGGGTCATCAATTAAAATCCAGTCCCAAGTGGTAGTGACTAAACATCATTACCCTCTGATAGCTGTTCAATTGCATATTTGAAATGGAGTTTCAGCTCTCCAAGCACTGCAAAAGCCCCTGCTGGGGCTCACACAAGCTGACCAATGCTCTGGTGGTTTTAGAAAAGCCCCCAGAGAGCTGAGATCATGTGGAGACAGAGATTGAATTTGGGGTTGGTTGTTTGGTCTTAAACCTCCTCCCCAGCTCCTGATTAAGTATCTTGCTGTGTCCTGCTCTTTCCAGCCACTGTGTTCAGTCCTCTGCCTTGGCCTCCCTCAGGAGCACTGGATAAGAGAAGGCTTTGGGATGACCTAATTGCAGTCCTCAGTGCCTGAAGGGAGCCTACAAGAAAGATGGAGAGAGAATATTTACAATAGCATGGAACAACAGGACAAGGGGGATGGCTGTAAGCTGGCAGAGAGCAGGTTTAGATTAGATATTGGGAAGAAATTCTTTACTGTGAGGGTGCTGAGGCACTGGCATGGGCTGCCCAGAGAAGTTGTGGATGTCCCAACCCTGACAGTGTCCAAGGCCAGGCTGGATGGGGCTTTCAGCAACCTGCTCCAGTGGAAGATGTCCCTGCCCACGGCAAGGGGGGGTTAGAACTGGATGATCTTAAGGGTTCCTTTTAACACAAGCCATTCTGATCCTACGACTGGAGTAACTGGGCTAGCTGCAGAGTGCATACTTCAGATGCTGGTAAGAGAATTTCAACGGCAAGGGGGGGTTGCATCTTGGACAGAAAAGGAGATTTTGGAACTCAAGTTACTTTAACCTTCTCCATGGATGCTCAGTTGTGCACAAGAGGCATCTAGGTATCTGGTAAAGCCTTGAATCACCCCTAAATGGGATTCACCCTGCAAAGGACTCAAGACAGTGTTGTGGTAACGGTGAGTGCTGTTGGGCTCATTGTACTCATCTGCAGGTTGAGAGGAGCTGCTGATGCCAGGTAGGCACAGGCTCTCATTTCCAGGTGTGGGACAAAAGGGAGATGTGGTTTTGCAGAACATCTGCAGCATTTTCAGTTGCTGCATTTCAGGTGCTTGCTGCCACTGCTCCAGCTCAGCCACTCCATGACGGCTCCTCAAGTGTTTCAGGGCAAAGGCAGCTTCAACCACCACAAAGCTTGAAAGATTGGGATAATTGTTAAACCTCATTTCATAAATCCACGTCGAGAACAGCTGAAAACCAGGTTTATAGCAGAAATACTCCTGTAGCTAAAATTCTTTGTGCAGGCCATCAGTGTGCACAACCAAAGGGGAGAGCTGGGAGAGTCTAACTTACACCAATGTAGATTCCCTCCAGATTCCATCTTTAACTGGCCTGACCTTTTCTAAAAGGGTTACATCACACACAGACCTCAGCTATTACCCCCTGAATGCTCTTTTCTGTGCTCTAGAAACCTCACTGAAATAATCTGGTGACAAACCTTGTTCTGAAAGCCACCCATGAGCAGGACAGGGCTGTTTAGGAGTTTCTGTCCAGCATGAACAGGGAAGTCACAGCTCTCCAGACTATACTGTTTCTTTTCTTAGATTCACAATCTGGGAAGGAGCCAGAGATTCTAAACAAAGATAAAGAAGTGGACACGACATTAAAGAAATAAAATCCATATCAGGGCAATAATGGTCATAAAGCAATAAAGTGGATGTATAATAGTTCCTGGACTTTTAATTTGTGACTAATTTGTTGCACAATGAGGTTGCAATTTTCTAATTGTGATTGCCATTTTAATTTTACTCATGGCTGTGCAACTAACAATGTATAGTCTAGTAATTAAAATTAATTGTACCTTCACCTGCATATTTCTATTAGGCTGTTAAATTTAGTCAGTAGGCTCAATGATTTTGTTCTCTGAGAGATGCTGAATTCATTTCAGTGAGCCCAATTATGTTACACTCTGTAATTCCTGTATGAAAAACAAGCATTTTACTTTAATGTGAGGAGTTGCTACAATCCCATTTTTAAAACTGCATATTCAACACCAGAATACAGGCTGACAGGAGGTGCATGTAAGGGGCTTTTTCTTTTTAAAAATAATCTGCTTGTGAGGTACCTTTTACAAAAGTAGCAATTATAGCTCCTAGGAATAAATCCAGTGAAAACTCAACTAGATAGTCATCATTCAATTAATTTCATGAACAATTAACAGATGTCTCTCTAACCACACACACATGGTTTAAATTCAATCAGAATTTTATGACAAGCTGCAGGTTGCACATTTGAAGCCACGGTAACACAGTGGCAGAATAAACTGTTTCAACACAGAGGCAAAACTATGAAAACCCATGTTGTCACACAGGACTCATTACAATCAAGTCCCAAGTGTCCAGAATCCACAGCACTTCAAATCCTGTCATGAATTTTTCTCCAGAAAAGGGCATTGCTCATTTTCACACCATAGTCATAGTTCCTGGCAAATGCAGGACTATCAAAATATGCTGTAGTGAGTTAATCATCAGTGGTGGTATTTTTCAAATTGACCTGTAGCCTTGTCCAGGTCACAGCAGTAGCAATCCAATGCAATTCCTCTTAAACTCCTCAGTGTTGTACAGATTCGCCCTTGGGGCCCCAAGAGAGGCATTTGACTCCTCTTCCTTGAAGAGTCTCAAATGTCTCAAAACAAAAACAAAAACTGAATAGTGCCATGTAGGTCTATGCAGGTTAATTTAACCATTTTATTATGGCTGGGATATCCTGGTTGTCAAGCAACAGAAAACTACTTGATGTCAACATGCTCTAAGATGTTCTAATTAAACCTCTGCTTGTCCATCATATCAGGTTCAAGGTGTTGAAGTCTTCTTTTACATTGTGCGAACTTCAGGGTCAAAGCTCTAAACAAATAGAAGCGAGACTAGCAGAAATAAATCTGGTATAATCTCAAGATTAGCACCTAGAAACCAAGATGGAGCAGTTACATCGCAACCAGAAGATCTGCACCAGTCAGAGCAAAAACCAAACTACAAAATTGTCACTAAGTTGCAAAACTTCCTTCCTGTATGGAGAGAATCAGTGGTGGGTGTAGATGTCTGACTTCTCTGATAATGAACACCCTTATGTAAAAGCAAATCACTTGACATGTTGGCCCTTTCTGGTCTTTTACGAGTCAATAGCTGAATAAAAATCTCCATTTGTCAAGTTAAAGCACAAAGAATGTTTACTGAAAAGTTGTCAGTGAACCTTTACTCAATCAGAACCTGACAAAGAAAAGCAAAGTGAGATCATGTCAGCATTCAATACAGATTTTGCATTACTATTAATAGCATGCAACAAGTATAGTCACATGATTTTGATAAATACCAGTGAAAGTTGCATTACCAAGAGTTACGTGGACCACAACTAAAGCAGAGATTTTTTTTTTAATAATAATAATAATTTGTTACTGTGAAATTA
The DNA here is from genome assembly GCA_013397155.1 of Irena cyanogastra. Classification (NCBI taxonomy): domain Eukaryota; kingdom Metazoa; phylum Chordata; class Aves; order Passeriformes; family Irenidae; genus Irena; species Irena cyanogastra. Next base: position 174,939 of record VWZV01008295.1, on the reverse strand, counting down.
AGCTGAAAATAATCAGATTCAGGAAGAAGAATATCTATAAAAATGAATACAGACAAATACTATTATACAAATTAAACAGTAATTTTAATGTATTAAAATTACTTGTATCCCTCACTATAACCAAAGGAGGTGGTCATGAGGAAGATGCTATGCAGTGAACAGGGCTCTGCTGCTCTGGTTGTGCCATTTCCTTCTCTGCTCCTGCTTTTAAACTGGAGCTGATGGCACCATCTTGGCAAGCCCTGAACATATAAAGTCACTGCTAAATCATATGCAAGCCACTCTCTTCTAAGGCATTGCTCCTTCATCCCTCTGGCACAAAAACAGTTTACTGTGAACTGACTTGCTACTAATCCCTTTGAAATTATTTTTTACCATATACCCTTTATTACTATTTTCCCATATAAACCATTGTTAAATAACAACAGGACCTTCTCATAACACTCAAAATAATTGGCTATTTTGGATGATATTATCAAGACTGTTTAATGTGACTTGGGTGAGTGACTGTTATTCATGCAATTCACCATTAGCCCCTTGACCTGGATCATTGCTGGAGCAAGTTTTATGAGCTTAATTGCACTCCCCCCCCTTCCTGTGTAAATTAGTCTGCACAAATAAAATTTCCTAGTTATTGTGCATCATCTTCTTCTCAGTTATCTTCCTTCCAGACATCATCTTCACAGTTAGGAAAGTCTATTAAAAACCAGAACAAACTCCAGTTGTATTTGCTAAACTGTACAAAGCTGAAAAATAAACCAGTCAAAGTATACCAGCTATTGTCATTTTATTAATGAACAAAAGGGCTTTTGTTGATTACGATTATATGTGACCAGACAAGGAAAAAATTCATGAGAGATGATGGAGACAGAGACTAAGAGCTACTACAGCACTGGAAATTACAAAGCTTACTGTGGGGGTCTGTATTTGTTATAAGATGGGTTGTTATCTTCAATCTAAAAGTGACCTTGATAAAGTATCTTTTGACACTTCTACTGCTCCTTTAAATGAAATATTCCCTATATCTTCAAGAATCAGCTTGAGTGGAATTGACTCTGTAGCTCAGCTTTACAAAGACAGGGGAAACATTTTCTAATTTAAAAGAAATTTGAGAAAATAGTTCTATTCCCCTCTCTATTATCTCACCATTCTGGAGCTTAGGTTTCTGAAACATCAACATGCACAGTTTGCTTTACAATCCTTCTGCAGAAATTAGCTGACACCCATCAATGTAGATAACAGAAAGCTGTGGCATTAACACTTGAGAGTGCATTAATCTTTCCCAAATTAAAATCTGCACCACAGCATTTAAGATTGAGGCCACCATGGTTCAGTGCTGTTTGACCGCCAATTTTGATAAAAGTGTTTTAAGAGAGGTGAGACTTAGATAAATTGCCCATGGTTACACAACAGCAGCGAGGGTAAGTGCTCAGTCTATTGGCTGCCACCACAGTGGGGTGTCACGGGTGTTGGCGTGTTTACATAAAGCACAAAACAGGAGGAAAAGAAATATATCACACTATATTTCTTGCAGGTGATATCGATATTATATTTCATTGGTGGGAGACAAATATACTTTCACATTTGAGCATCTGAAGATAAAAGCACCTTTGGTGGTAAAACAAATTAATATTTTCCCCAGTTCCCAAGCCAGTCACTTTCTCTTGAGTTTAAATGTAATCTGCCTGTGCTGAGTGGGTGAGTTAATCTTCAGAGATAACACTCACATGTAGTTCTCAATCCAGGTCTGTCTGAAATGAGCTTTCCAGTCAACACACAGCAAGCAAATCTTTTACCACATGGTGCAGTTTGCACTGGCCCGAGTCCTGCTGTCCTCAAGAGTGATGCTCAAACTGGACCTGGGTCTAAAATTCAGTCCAAGTCTCCCAGCTGGATCACTGCTAATATACAGAATATACCTCTTCTCTGCTTACTCTGTTGCAAAGGTTTTGAAATTCCTATTCTTGTGTTTTCAGAAAAACCTCCCCCTCGTAAAATATTCAGAGATCTCTGAAATAAAGCCACTGTCGTCCCAGTGTTTTGAAAATATTTCACTGCCAGACAGAAGAATGTGGGAACTCTGCAGGACTTTAAGTCAAAACTCACTGAGTTCCTGGGACTTTTCAGATGACCTCAAAGTCCCACAGTTTCATCAAATTTGTATTCAGCCTGAACTATTTTTCAGTCCAAGACCCCAAATATCTCTGTAACAATATGAATTATTAACAGAACTAAGAACACATTTCATTTCTTGACCCCCAAAAGCTGTACTCTAAGACTTGATTCATGTTCTGTAATAACTAGGATTTTCACTTAGATTACTTGTTTTCTTTCCCTGTTTTAATACAGTGTAGTGAGGACAAAGCATCAGAAATTAAAAAGAGATAAAACACTGATTCATGCTACTCACCTAGCAATGAAATACACCATAAAATACAATCAGTCTGCTATTTGAGTTCTCTGCAAAATTTGGAAAGCAATGAATTTTAATATTTTTTGGTACCATTATTATTGCTTTTGCAGAAGAGCAATGACTACTAAGAAGTTATCCCAGAGAAATTGGAACCATGGCTGGTCTTTGCTAAGGGCTGGGAGCTGATATCCATGGTGGAGGAGCTGTGAAGCAAAACACCAGGGACCAAGTCCCTCATGCCAGCTCATTCCTGACTTGCCACAGCCAAATCATTCCACTGGCTCAGCATCAGGCCCTCCCACCTATGACAACATGATCACAATCCTTTTTTAAAAATCTGTGAGGGTTGAAAAGGTTTTCCTGAAAAGGAAAAATCTGGGAAGCATTTTGAGATCATAGAATCCTTAAGGTTGGTTGGAAAAGGTCTCTAAGATCACTGAGTCCAACTGCTAACCTGGCACCAGTAAACCGTGTCCCCAAGAGCCACATCCAAACACCTTTTGAACACTTCCAGGGAAGCCATTGTGAAATCATAACAGTATAAACTGTGAGAAATAAGCTTTTTTTCAAAAAACTGAAGATCAGTTGAACCACCAAGAGTAAAAGACCATGTCATCAGAGCTTTTGCCTTGGAAATCTTTTGCTTTCAACTGGCATCGTGCCAATTTGCATTCTGAACCTCCAAATTCTGGATTCAAGCTCTCTTTACCATTTTTTGCTATTTACTTTATTCAAGCACATGTGAGCAAACAAACCAAATGAAAGCAAGCTTATGTATAAAGCATTTAAAAGCCAAGTAATCAATTTAAGACATTCATGCCATGAGTGATGTGGTGGAGTTCATCAACTGGCTCTACTGCAACAAGTAGGGTAGATACAACTAAAATGCTATAAAATATGCCTCAGCCCCTAAGGTTCACCATGGCATAAGTAATCAGAGAAAAAGAAGTGAGAAAAAACAAAATCAAGTGGAATTAAAAGTGTGAGTCCTTATATTCTCGGTACCCCACGATTTAAATCTTGGATTACAAGGAAGACAGTGAAAATTTTGGGATGAAAGCAATGGCTACAAACTCCTCTTTTCTGGGTCATGGAAACATGTTTTGTCACAGCGGGGGACACAGAAGACAAACCCCTTTCCAGAGTTAGTGAAGGACAGCAGAACAAAATCCTGGAACAAAGTCCAGGAGCTACAAACTTGTACAAAATTCACCAACCCCTGCTCCGGAAGCCAATAGTACTTCCATGGCCCTACTTGAAAAGAAACACTACCTGATTTTTTAGGAAGCAAAATCAAAATGAGAGGCTGCATTGCACACGACTTCAAGCTTACATGAGAGTAAATTAACCCTTTGGTCAGAGTTGGTCATGTTATGTAAGACATTACTAGATGTTAGTGTGGTGATAAGGAAAAAAAGTGAAGAAAAAAAAGGAAAAATATTGAAAATAAAGGAAAACAGAGGAAATAAAAGAAAAAATATTACTATTTATCTTTTAGTTATAACATAGCCAGACATATTACATCCAAGGACAGCTTAGGCTCTTCTGTATTTCTTGGGACTCTTTTGCACTTGAAAACCAAACTAAATTTATCTGAAAGGAATGCATATTGCTTTCTATCTCCAGGGATCTTGTGAGAGCTCACAAGGGCTGCTAGGGCCAAATGGTGAAAATACAACAGCTAGAAATAGTTTGGTTCAATTTGGAGACTTGATTCACAATAAGAAAGAATGGAGTAAAGCAGATGCTATCCACCTGTGCTGATTAGACTGGCCAATATGATATCAATTATTATATTTTTAATTTGAAATTTTACTGCTGATCTGACTAATATGTGCTATTAGAGGCCTGAATAATTAGACAAACTAGATTGAACATCAAGCCGAACTGTCGCTCTGAAGAAGCGGAGGATAAGCCAGAGGACACCAATCTTTGCCTTATATGCAGAGAGACAGCAGGACAATCCACCAATCAGATAGGCAAGAATCCTGCAGAAATGGAAACCTGGCTGATACAACCTTTCATTGGAATGGACTGTGGTAATAACAATAATTGGTAACAGCTGTAATTGTAGTTTATTACTTCATTTGAAGTCCCAGCACATTAAATATTGTACTTCTGAGATTCGTTATCAGCAAAGGGAGCTCTGGCTGGGGTCTGACATAGGGTGTGGGACTCAGAAGATGCAATTTGCATCTCCAGATGGATTCCCAAGGGGAAACCATACCCATCATGCCAGCCACTCCAGCAAAACCTTAACTGGGTGGGACTGAACATACTGGGGGAAAGCACTCTGAAATAACAAAGAATCAGGACTGCTCATGCATCCAAATAAGAAATTGCAGTTCTGAAAAAGCAACTGGGGCTGCAGCCTGAGCTGTACCTCTGTGCACCCCATTACAAAGCACACAAGTAAGGACTTCAGTGCTGCTGCTCATACAGCTGCAGAGGCTGCAGCCAGCCTGGAATCTGGAGTGACCAGAGATACTGTAAATTGTCTTCACGTTATTTAATTGTAATTCTTTAAATATAAATGCATGACTTAAAGTCAAATAAACACTCACAATCCCCCCTTGTTTGGAAGGACACAGCTCACTTTGAGCAGCCAGGGATCCTGCATGAACATCTGAGGCTGAATTTTAAGCTCATTCAGGTTACAAATAATGGTATTCACCGCAGTTGTATAAAAATGACCTGCATGTTCCTGATGCATGGAGGGTTGGGATGTAGTTATTAAATCCAAGAAGCAGCTAGGCTTTAAAGATTTGCAATTGCACCAAAAGCACTGATAAAGAACAGTTGATTTCTCTCATTATGTAAAATGTGGATGCTCTTGTCTTGGCCAAAGAGGTGAGAGCATAAGATTTCCTGCTACTTACAGGTCGTTTGGTTGAAAAACATTGTCCCTTTGCAGCTTGGTCTATTGGCAATTAGATAACAAATACAGGACATGTAGATGGAGTCAAAAACATTGCCGTGCTTTACAGCCTGCTTGTACAATAACTCCCTAGCTGGAAATGCAAAATGAAAAAAAAAAATCCCAGATAAAAACCACAGAGCAGAACTGTAAAGTAGCAAAGCCCTGCTGATTTCAACAGAGCTGTGTGAATTTACTGAGGATTCTGTCCCTCACTGGTGAGTTTTGAAGCTTCTATAATTAACTAAAAAAACTCATTAAAAGTGCCTTCTGCATGCAAGGTTTGTTTCCCATGCAAATTTTATGTCCCTTCCAAATCAGGTTCCATGTGAATGTGAAATTCATGCCAGAAACATGAGACTTTTTGGATATGCATGTAGACAGGGAGCTGTGCAGAACACAGATGGGATATTGGGATATCCAATAGAAAATACCAAACAAAGATGTCTGAAAAATTCTTTTGTGATTGAGCAAACACACAAAGAAATTAAATATAGTATTTGTTAAGCAGAGAAGGTCATAGACTCGTAGAATCATCTAGGTTGGAAAACACCTCTAGGACCATTGAGTCCAACTATTAACCCAGCATTGCCAAGGCCACCACTAACCCATGTTCCCAAGAACCTTATCCACACCTCTTAAATCCCTCTGGGGATGATAACTCCACCACTTCTCAGGGCAGCCTTTTCCAGTGGTTGATCACCCTTTTTGGTGAAGAAATTTTTCTTAATATCCAAGGTAAACCTCCCATAGCACATCTTGAGGCTGTTTCCTCTCATTCTACACTTGGTTTTTGAGAGAAGAGACCTTCCCCCACCTAGCTACAAGAGTCTTTTAGGTACTTGTAGAGAGCAATGATCCAAGTTTTTAGGTGAACAATTTCTGGTTTTTAAATTATCACCTTGAGAAGTAGGATTTTTTTAAGAAAGCAGTTTGGTGCTTTCCACTGGTGCCCACAATAAATTTTCATTATTATTTGCATGAAAAATTACCAGATTTCAAGATGCAGGACTTGAAAAGCTCAGGAGCCAGAGACACTTTCTTTGCACCACTAAAACCAAGACACTTCTGGAGAACAGTATTCCTTCCCATTTGCATATAAGCACATATTTACATCACACTGAGAGTGACTGCTACCCATGAAATGAGTGGCACAGCGTAACAACATCCACAATAATGCCAATCTTTTCGTTCCATCACCTGCTCCATGTCCCACTAATATGTGTTTCTGGAATTCAAGCAAACACCCCAGGATCTGTCAATCTTAACATCCATCTCTGCACTCTCTCCTTCCCTGCACTGGCTCGGAACTGTAACAGGTATCTACATCTCACCAAATGCAGACTTTGATATTAATTTGAAGTTAATGTTTTATGTTAACATAAATGCATTTTTGTTCATGTATGTAGTCAAAAGTTACTTAATTCAACTTTTGAATGTGAACATCGAGTTCTCTTAATCAAATCCCAGGCTCTGCAGTCTCCCTCAAACCCTGTTGGGCAGCACTCACGAGGTGTGTCATGTGTTTGGGTTTGGCAGCGAGGGGAACACACGTGCAGCTGTACCAGGACAAACCCAGTGCATCCCACACTGCTTTACGTGCCTGTGGCCACTGCAAGTGACCCTCAAGAGAAACCATCCTGTGTTCCATAATAATTGCAACAAGATTTTGCAAATCAATTAAAACCTACATTAAAACCTCTCTGTACACAAACAGCATGGAAATGCCATGTCATTTTTTCCCTAGCAATTCAGCCCTTCAAGTTACATTTCTGTCACCCTTTACCTCAATGTCCACACTGTGGCTGTCAAGCCAGGAAGCAGCAGTGACAGCCACATCTTGAAGAGCCATCTTTCCCTCTCAAATAATCTAGTTTGCAATGGGTATCTTTACCTACTATTCTTCTATTTTCCATCTCATGAGCCGCCATGAAATTGGCATTTAAAACTAATTGTACGGTCAAACCCCGCAGATTCCAGAAGCTGTGTCTGGGATTTGTGGCGATGCAGTGGGACCAGATTCCCCCCGTATTAGTTTTTCTGTCTGCTACGCAACTGTGAATGAGTGCTAAAGGGGATTATTAGGCCCCAGTGGTGAGATAGAGTGCATATAACTAATCTGCATTGCTTATCTCAAGCAGACAGTGGTCTGTCAGGACCTGTCTACACACCCTCCATGCTCGTCCCCTGCCTTTATTGTCTTGCTGCTGCTGCTGGTGGCTCTCCTGTGCTCTTATAAACAACCAATTACTGCCCCAAACAGATGTCTGTGGCTATGATCAAATAATTCAGCTGGAGTGAAGAGGCCTTAAACAGGTCAATTCCATTCAGTTAGACATGGTATCTGAGCGAAGGCGAAAGGAGGCACTGCAGGGTGACCTGAACTTGTGAGTTATTGAGAGCAGGTAAAGTTAGGACAGCAGATAATGAATCAGCTTTTGCCGGTTAACGCTGTAAAAATACATAAAATGAAAGCTGAAGAATTATTTAAAGTCCCTTTTGCCACCAAAAAATTGAATGGATTTTTTTAACAGGAAAGTGAATTCCTTTACAAAATACTACATTTTTATATTATGCATTTGAATTAATAAAAGACACATTTCTCCCTGAAATGAGCCATTAGTTTATAAAGCTAAAAATTTATATATAGCAACAGAAGAGCAGCGAGTAAGCTTGGTAGGAAATTTTTAGTTAATTCTGGTACTCATGAACCATAATCTCCACAAAGAAAATTTGATACGTGAGCTTTTGACAAAGTATGATTTCCATTAAAATATTGTGCAAACTTCAGGGTTTATAGCTTGCCCGTTCAATAAATTTGTATTTAGCTTTTGTCTTCCTCAGTCTGCAGAGGAAACAATGCATATCAGGCTGATGCTCAGGCACCAGAACAATTAATGTAGCCTTCAAAAAGAAAAAACAAAAAGAGACCAGCTTTAAATCTTTTGTGCCTGTGCACCCACCAACCACCCTAGACACGATCATAAAAATACACGGTTATTTGATGGGTGGTTATGTTGAGCTGTAACCATAACCAAAAGCCATGACCAAGGAGGTGAACAAGAGAATCCTTTTATTGTCCCCTCCTGATTCAATAGCTTTTACAGCAAGATTTTCCAATCTGCTCTGCTGTCATACAGCCACTCAAGCATAATGGCCTGATCACTAGAAATTCATTGGGGATTGGGCCCAGAGAAACAAGCAAATTCCCTTGCAAGACCGAATCAATACTATTCATGTTATGTCTAACTAAGATATATAAATATCCATATGCCCACGTAAGGCTTAGCCAGCAAAAGAGGGTTGCAAACACTGGAGAAATCTGAGACATTTTCACTCAATTTCCCAGGAATTTCTCAAAAAATTTCTCTGACACCTCCACAACAAGGAGAGAGTCTTTTCCCAAAGTAATTTATGATCTCTGGGTATGGTTTTAGCACAGAGCCCCATGCAGAAGGCAGAGAAAAGCTGGCTCACATGTGAAGGAGCACTGGGAGGGATCATGCATAGAAGCAACATCTCTGGACCTTCAACAGCCTTTTTATCTCAAAGCAGCAACAAGCTGCACAGGCTTTTCATACTCTGGAAAGATAAATCCTGTAGCAGGGGCAGGGGTTTTGGAAGACCAGAAGATGAAGAAGCAGCAGCTGTAGGTGCCCCTTCATGGGAACTGAGGGCAAAACCAGAGGTAAACAAGAAGTGGTGAGCAAATGCAGAATATATGAAATGAGAGAGACTGGCATTTTGTATGCAGATGGAATAGACAGAGAGACAGATACAAAGATAGGAAAATGGGAGATAAAAGAAGGACTGAGAAGAGGACAAAAGGCAAACAGGTCTGGTGAGGCAACACTAGAGAAACATTACCAAGGCTGACATCCACATTGATGACACTTGATAAAGCAATTACTTAATGTTTATTACCAAGAAAGATCTTAAAATAGGTTTAAAACCTAATCTTGTGATAGAACATAGTTTACTGTGGGGAGCTAAGCCACGGTTGAAAGGAAGAACTTTTCCTGAAGCCATGGTCCAATTTCCAGTTAATTCCTTGTTAATCTCAGTGTAGTCTGGACCACAGACCTTGGCTCTGGAAAGGGAGACCATACCTGGGAATTTCACAACATTTATGATCCCAGGGCAAATTTCATAATAAAAAAACTGAGTGAACACCTGGTCCTTCAGCTTATTTTGTGTTGTTTGCTGCTAGAGCAACTCAGCATTTCTCAGCTGCCTGACAAGGTTTGTCTAGCAGAGCATTCTGAGATATACCTGTACAAACAGCGGGTATCCCAGATCACATTCACAATTTTCATAGAACAAACTCATGATATTTACATACAGTTTTAGAGACTATTAACACATCCTACAATTTGTACTTGCTTATCTCTACTCCATACATTTAAGACCTAATCTTTCATTAAAAATCAATTTCTCCCAAACCACTAATTGTAGATACTTTTCCATCAGCTAATTCTGATTTCTGATTAGGGGACACCTTATTCACCTTATTCATCTGCAGACCAAAATAATGTCTTCCTCCATCCTTCCTTCCTCCACGTTACCACATTGAAAACAAGCTTAATTATTCTACTTTTCTTCTTAGACAGAGACTTCCTATATTGGCAGATTACGAGGTGTGGTTTGATCACAGAAATAGAATATCTCACAAAATAGTACAGAACAGAAATAGCACAAACCATGGCCAGATCAAAGAAAATCTGAGGAAGTATATTCCTAGTCCACTTTCTTGCTGCAAAAACTGAAAGTACAAAACATGCAGTCTTCAAGCCTGGGACGGAATTAAAGACCTAAAATGTAATCTTTAAAGCCATCTTAGGAGTTTTGTTATTAGCTGCTCATCATCTTTCTAAATCCATCTGTGCTACTTCCCACCCTCACGATCAACATTGGCTCCTACAGTCTAAACTGTTAAATTCAGACTGAACTGTTAAATTCAGCTAATCTAGCTGAGTTGAAGTATTTCATTTTGGAGAACTATTTAAACAGTAACCTAATACATTGACAAAAAGAGAAAACATTTGAGTCAACTGTTTTAACCTGTTTTGTAAAAGCAGTCCACTGGGAAAGGTCCTGTACTTGCAGTGCTTTCCCACATCCTGGGGCAAAGCTGCATGTCTCAGCTCAGAAACATGCCCTCTGCAGCCTTCCAGACAAATCTACACCATCTTTGGATATTTAAGGAAGCACCATCAGCAGAACAACCTATTATTTAAACAAGGGACTGGCCTGAAACACCTGTCCAGTGCTGTGCTGCATTAACCTTCCCAGCTGAAACCTCTCTGCTTGAAACACTTAGGAACTCTATTAGTCACAAGGGTAGTCAGTGAAACACAGTGGCCCAGAGGATGACTCAAATAGCTAAAACCACATGACATTCTCTGAAGTGAAGAAAATCTTCAGCTGAAGGAGAACAAGAACCAGGAAATCCTTTCCTAGTGCCTTGATTTAAAAGAAAATAAAGAAAACCCTTAAGTGTGAAGTCAGTTGCTGAGCTGGTGCACAAACACTGAGTCAAATTCTGCCTTGCCTTGCAGAAGACTGCAAATGGTGCAATATGGCTTGTCCTTGGGCTCTATTTAAATCCCATCTGCAGAATCCTCTACAGGCACAGGGCTCTCACAGATCACAGCTAAATTACAGCTGCCTTTCAATGACTTGTAGCTCCATTATTTTTCCCATACCAATAACAATATGCATGTATGCATTGCCAGGCCATGGTGTTGGAAAGATCAGTTCTGCCTTCAACAGCTGTTTGCATCTTTGTTCATGTCCATGCTAAAACTGGCTTTTATACAACCAGCCCCTGCATAAAAGCACCTGCTGGATGGATACCCTTGGGTCACTCAAGTACAAGATCAACACCAACAAGAATATGGGCCAGAGTATTTCTTTACAACACAGGTGAGACCTGAGATACTGTTCACAGAAAGCACTGTAACTTGACTGTTTGGGCATTTACTGTCAAAAGTACAAAGAGTTCATTGAAAAGTAATTAAGCAAGAGAATACCTATGAGGAAATACTAAATTCTCATGAGGGGACACAGGCCAAGTCACAGAGCAGAGACCAACTCAGAGGTGTAGGCTCCAAGAAAATAAAATTTGCATAGCATAAGCAGAACAAACTGGTTGCTGTTTTCTCAAGACCACCATAAACTGGGTTTAGTATTAGTCCAGAATGGATGGGAAGAGGTCCCAGGCAAGGAATGCTTGCTGATCCCTGAAGGGTTTCCAGTTTAGCACACAAGTAGGTGTATTCTCAACCCAGATACTCTTAGAAACAATCATTGTACCACTGGTTTGTGCTGAATAACTAATTAACCTTAGCTTCAGCCCAAAGGAGGTAAAAAACATTCAACATGCATTTAGCAGTGATAAAAATCAATTTGTAAAAAGAACAGATGTGGCCCCTAGTTTGGTTGGGATATTTCTAAAATATTAAACAATCCTCCCTGTAATATAAATAACGGGAGCGTAATTGAATTAATATTGACGAATAGTAATTGCTCCTTGTTCATCAAGTCTGCCTTTTATTAGTGGGAGGAGTGGTGGAGGTTATTGTCTCTCAAAAAAAAAAAAAAAAACCAAAAAAAACCACCAACCCTGGAGCCCAGAGGCACCTTTTCTGCCTTATTATTATTGTAATAATGAGGGCAACTGATTTGATCTCTCCTTACACAATACTCCAGCACAGCGATGGCTAAATAAACAGCCAAAGTCCTTTTGTCCCTGTGGGCTGTTTCTAGGTAATTAAAATCAATAGGATCTTTCTCGGAGGATCTCTTTAACCTCATAGAGCTACACTGCTCTGAGCAGCCAATGTAAAACAAACAAATGAACTCACAGTCCTTGTTGATGGGGAAAATAAAATACAAGGAACACGTTATTTTATTAGGAAAATATTAGAAGGGTCATGGAAGAAGCTGTATTTAAACCTTTAGATTTTTTTTCTTTCTCCTTTCCCACCCCCTCCCCCGACACACTTTCTTAAAAAAAAAGCCACTCTGGCAGCATCCTGTATTCCCAGAGGTCATGTGAGCTAAAATAGTCCATTGATCTTCCTTCTTACAGAAGGGGAATAGGCAACAGAGGGAATATAAACACTATCCACTTGAGGCTTGTGACAACTCAACTTCTCTGCACATGGTGCTGTGCATTTGAGGTTCAAGAGGGGAATAAGTCCGGGTCCCCAGGATTTCACTGATGCTGGTACATGCATGTAATTATGGACAAGGACAGTGCAAGCCATGGAGGCTGGCATCCCTGGGTACACACCAATCCCATGGTAGCTATCACAGCTCCCAGGGAGTTGTGGTGGTGATGACCAGCAAGACAGTCAGGAAGAAAAGGATTTACACCCCACCATGGAAGATTTTTGAGTCCTGAGCTGTCTTGGAAGACACAATGCTGCTGAACGCAACTTAACACTATCTTGGGACAAATCTGCTCAGGGATCTCTTGTCCAGACAAGAGATGAAAAGAGATGAGAGATGGTCACATAACAAGGTGATCTGAGCTTTGGCCTGACACACTGGCAGCCTCCTTGTGCTGTCCCTTGTTACCTGGGAAAGAGAAACTCCCACCTGGCTGCAGCCTCTGGTCAGGAAATTTTAGAGAGCACTAAGGGCTACCCTGAGCCTCCTCTCATCCAGGCTCAGTGTCCCCAGCTCCCATGGCTGCACCTCATCAGACTCGTGCTCCAGACCCTTCCCTAGCTCTGTTGTCCTTCTCTGGACATGCTCCAATGCGTGTCTTGGAGCGAGGGGCCAAAGATGTTCAGAAGTAGATGGAGAGCGTGATCTTGAGCTAAGAACACCTTAAAACAAGGTGCTACTAAAGGTACACAAGCAATGTAGTAACTACTACAAGAAAACCAAAGCATGAAGCTGTTCTCACTGGTTTCTCTGCTCCAGGATCCAGCCTGACCTGCTGACAGCTGTTGTACATGACAGAGCCATGTACAAGTAAATGGGAAAGCTTCCAGTGCCTTTCAAGACACAATGAAAGGAAAATCCCTTTGTGCCTGGGTTTTTAGCACTCTGACTGTTGGGGCTTTAACCACCACAAGGCTCTGGCAGGGAACAAGGAAGACCTGAGGCATGTGCTACCTATGCCACTATCGTGTTACATGTCCCATCCAGGCAGGCCAGGACCTGCCAATCAGGGTTAACTGATGTTCCATATATAAAATCCACTTGCAATTGCTCATAGACCCAGCAAGCTTTAATCTTATATACTGGAAGGTTTTTGTTCTCAGGTTTGTGCCTCTGGAATGTTTCAGAAAAGTTGGTCAGCTGTTTTCAAAAAAAAAAAAAAAGTTGAAAATAAAAGACATAGGCATTAAACAATCATATGTTAGGAAATATTTCCTCTGAACAGCAGTAACACCTTTATGTGCTGGGCAGCAACTTGCTATTTGGAGGTGAGGTGGTGAAAAGAAGCTATAACCATGGAGATTTTCAAGTTAAGAGCTGTGAAAAAAAAAAAAATCTGTTTTCACTTGCTCAGTATCGGTTTCCTTAGATTCTACTGACTCTTGAAAAAATAATAATACTTATAAAAGAAAGAGATCCTTTACACAATGAGGCAAACTGCAGACAGGGTTGGGAGAGATCCTGAAACCAGGTGGGACTGATCCACCAGCACAGGAGGGAGCAGAGAGGCAACAGATCCAAGGGGAAAGGAAGTCTGAATTCTCTGTGCCAGCAGCAGAGGCAGCCTCTGCAGGAGTGCAGCTCTCAGGTCATGTCTCTCCTGTGAGCTGCTCAGCAGGGAGGCAGGGGTGTATTTCTTTGTTCCAAATCTGGTTAAATGTCAGTGACCACCCTTGAAATGCCCACACTGAACTGCAGAAAATTAAGGTTTGACAGCATCACACAATCATCAGCTCTGTCCTGCTCTCCAAAAGCAGGGTCAGGTACAGCTGCACCATTCCTGACAGATGGTTATCTGACATTAAATACCTCAAACATCTGACACCCCAACACTTCCCTACCCATCATATTCCAGCATTTCACCATCCTTACCCATAAAGTGTTTTCCTAATTTGCAACACTGAATGCAATTTGAGCCCACAGCAGCAGTAGATAATTTCCTCATCTCCTGCAAACAAGACCTAATATGCAATATTTGAAGACTCTATTAGCTCTATTTAACCCAAATGAAAGAATTAAATATTATTTTAGCATTTGAAAATCTAAGGATTTGTGGTAATTTTATTACTGTGCTTGTATTGTCTCTCTAGTTAGTCCATCTCTTCCTTGGACCAAAGTGTCCAGCTTGGACTCCATATCCCAGTGAGGCATTTGGATGTATGTGATAAACAGTTTCTCTCTGTTGGCAAAAGGCTTTCAAAGGCTGCTCTTCTTGTCCAATTTGTGCGTTTCTGACCATCTTTATCCCTCAGGAAGGTGAAGATAGTCTTTCATAAGACACATCAACACTTAATTCATAAGGATTGCAGAGATGTTTTTACTCCCTTGAATTTCTACAGATTTTATTCTATTACAGGATCGAGATTTAAAAAGTTTGTCTCAAGTGAGAGGGATAAGTAACTTTGGTTTTTAACAGCTTATTCAAAAAGGCATCTTTCCTCTGGTTTCTATCATCTTTATTCCTACTGCTGTGGGCTATATTACATTTTCACAATTTTTTTTGCTGTACTATTCACACTGCTAAAGCTCCTGTGAATGGAATAATTTGTGAGCATAATATTGAATTCTTCACCTTTTGTCTACACATGCATGGAAAGGAAACATTTTTACATATTTCAAAACAAAACAATCAGATACAAAGGAAATTATGTAAAAGCTGATTAAAGATAATGGAACTCTTGTGAATAAAATTGCACCTCACCTCCATGCATGTTATAGACAATTATAGGTCAAGTGTGCAGAAAGCTGGTGCTTCTGGTTTCAGTTCAGGGAAACTCTCTTATCGCTATAATTTGCCTGAGACGGGAGATGAGCTGAGTTCCAGCTCCTTTTCCATATAAAGGAATTAATTGATTGTGTTTATACTGCGCTGTGCTCAGTAGATGATATCGATTCTCTGGTTTGTGGTTCTCAGTTTGAAGACATCAAACTCAGATGAATGCAAACAGCTGGGGGCTGGGTATGAAAAACCATCCAGGGGTTTCAGCCAAGTAGTTTAGGGCTTGGGAGGATCTTTTGTATTGGCATAGGGGTGGGGTTTTTAAAAAAAAAAAAAAAAACAAACTACTTAATTGACTACTTGGAACTAAAAATATATGGATAAACTTTGCTCTAGGTAATAGCAGTCTCAGGTGGACCATGCTACCATTTCCTCTCAACTCATATTCATTTACAAAAAGACAAGAGGAATATAATATCTCAAACTGCTCTCAGATTGTGGCACTGTACAGAGGGCGAGATGAGTTGGGCGTCATAGCCCCTTTTGTAAACTGTGAGTTTCTGGAGTAGTGTGGCTATTTAATTCTCTCAGGCTTTCATTTCATCTAGGGACCCTCATACCTGAGGTCTATCAGGCAGCTGCTGCTGCTGACCTTGGTTTACCTCTGTGGGTTTATTTGAATTATCTGAACTGGAGAAGAATGTCAGTGTTAAACGTGAGTGGCAGCTTTGTATTATCTCATCTGCAATTACAGCAGTTGCACCTCTTAAGATATTAATCAGTTGACTACATATTTTAAATAAGCAAATTATTTCTCAAGCTCTTTGACAGCCATAAAGCCTGCCCTTTGCAAAAAAAAAAAAACAATCCAGAGAAACTCAAATCCAGTGATCACTCTGTAATAACCTATCATGCTACAAACTCTACAATGACCATAAAAAAAAACACACAGAGAGCCCCCAAGGCAGGGCAAATATAACACCCCATCCAGCACAGCAGCTAGTCTGAAAAGTTGTGGCAAACAATTTACTTTCCCCCATTTGGGACACTCATGCATCATTCACTCTGCCTCCACTTTGCTCTGCCACTCACGGAGTTATCCGGCCATTTCCAGCTCACGAGAATAATTTATCTGCCTTTGTACCTATAGATATTCAGATATATGCTGGTTATTCTACATAGGGTTGCCAGTATCAGACCATCAGAAGAGACAAGACCAAAATAAAATTAAAATACTATTTGCTTGTACTACTTGGCTCTAAACCCAAAATTACTCCACAGAGAACAAGGCAGATTTAAACTTCTACTGAGTCAGAACTCTCTATGGTTTTGAACTTGCAGCAGCATTTTACACCCACTGCTAAAAAGTGCACCTAGCCATGCAAGGAGGGGTTTAGACTCTGGAAGAGTTATTTCTGATTTGCAGCAGCGCAGGTGAGGACTGGGTCCACTAGGCAGAGTTACTCTGCACTGAGCTGTCTCCATATTTACCTACCTCTGTAAGCTGATACATCTTTAAGGACAGCACTCGTTTCATAGATACACAAACTCACATGGATATTATGGAGTGAATAGCCTCTGCTCCCTGTTCAACCCTGTCTCTCTATATTTAAACAATATTTCTTCTTCTAAATTACCACTGAGTTGGCAACACTTTAATTTTCAACCTGAATTTGTACAGGACAAGAAATTTCATCCAACAGAGCCTCTCTCCTTAAGCTGCCTTTCACAACCTCTCACGGCTTTTCAGACTTAATTTTCTGTAGATTGCTTGCCCACTCGAGAGGAGAAACTAGAATGCTCACAGCCTGCAGAGCTGGTGCCTGCAAAAAGATGTCAGGATCATTCACTGCAGCCCCTGGATGGAAGCTTAACTGCTAGTGGCTGCTTTTAGCACGTCAATGTGAATTACTTGGCTGGCAAAACTAAGCAGCAATTAAACACCTCACCACTAAGCGGAAATGAGAAATTTACTGTTTGGTCTTCAGATAAGCTAGAGCCTCCTGTGAGCTACTGTTATCAAACCCCAGGGAGGACTAGTTAGAGTCAGAACAGTCTCAGTCTGTGGCCAAAAGGGGAAATATTTCTAGTGATAAAAATTGATTTCTTTTTCATTCTCCCCTTGTGGTTTTCCTTGAGTGCTGACAGCAGAGGCCATGAGAAGGGAAGGGCACTGAGATTACACCTGGAAGCAACTGTGTTGTACTGCTCAGTTTAGTTAAGGACACAGTGGATTGGAAAAGGACAGGCAAAGACCTCTCCATGTCAGCAGCCACCTTAATAGGGGACAAAGAAACAAGTGAAAGTCCACTTGCACGCACAGAGGAGGCAACAAGAGAGAAACAGCCCTCCTCAGCAGTACCAAAAATCCAAGTCTGAGATTTCCTGTTGGTCCTTTTCTGCTTGTCTGTCAATGTCTAGAATCTCAGTGAAGACAATAATATATTGCAGAAAGCGCCAACAACCACTTGATATTACCTCACTTTCTCTTTTCCCCTTCCTGAGTTTTTTCTCTCACTACTTTTGATCCAAATTTTGCTCATCTCTTAACAATTACCAGCAGGCTATAAGGCAGGGGACAAGAAAAGGAACACCCAGGAACTGATATCTATTTGGACACCATTTCATGGTCCCCATCATAGTGATGTGGTTCTCTTTCACTGACCTTGATCTTTAACTGACTGACATTAAAGTGTAGCTTTCCAGTGTGTCCTCTCCATAAAGACCATTTAAACGTTTTTAGATAGGTTTTTCCATGGGCTACTGTTGACAAACTGTGCATATCCTCCAATCCACTCACAAAAGAACAAATTTTAATATCCAGGCTGATCATAGGGCTGTTTCCTTCCATGGTGATCCCATAAATCCCTCTCCTCAGGCAAGGTCATTTAGGCAGGTACTGTTTGGTCTAGGAAGGGTTAAAACAAATGTGATTTATGTGCTGCTTTTGCTCCTGGATAGTTCACATCTGGCCAGTCCAGCAGCACCTACATGACATCTGGACAAGCAGCAGCTACTGGGAGATGCTGAAATCACACAGCTATAACAGAGTTACAGGTGAAGTCTTGTGTGTTGAGAATGTAATTAGTGATGTTTCTCCACCTGCCACTCACATATACACACTTTATCTATACTTCATGGGATTTCAAAGGCTGTCTGTCAGACAAGAAAATTGATTAGCCAATAGGTATTCCTCATAGTCACTTGTGATGAATTTAAAGCTTTGGAGAGCATCAGCTTTAACAGCAGTGCCTGTTTTTCTCAAAGTCTTGGTGATAATTGCTCCATGTTTTATTTAACTAGTGATGAGACGAGGCTGAAGTCTATGTTTCATTTTGCCACTCTTCTTTGGTGTAAGACTCTGGTCCTTCATTTGAAAAAGGGTAAGTACTTATTTTTCCATAACAAAACTCACAGCTACCTGTACAGTCAGAGACTGATCCCACAAAGTGAGTCAGATTCATTCCCCCTCACTACAAGACACACACTGAGGTGCTGGAGCCTGTCCAGAGAAGGGCAGCTGAGCTGGGGAAGGGTCTGGAGCACAAATCTGATGGGGAGCAGCTGAGGGAGCTGGGGGTGTTTATCCTGGAGGAAAGGAGGCTCAGGGCAGAATTTATCACTCTCTACAACTGCCTGACATGAGGTTGCACAATTTAGCAATTAAACTGTTAAGTTCTTTAGGTGAATACCAGCTCTTAAATGGGACTTGCATGGTGACTGGCACAAGAGGGTTTCATCCCATTCACTCATATCAACATCAAACAACACCTGGAGCCAGTTTTAAGAGTCAATGCTACTCTGCAAAGCCAGAGCTGCACTGGAGAAATGGGCCATGACAGCTAAAACATTTCTGGGTAGTTTTAAACCACCTCTGCATGGAATTGTAAATCCTGGCTCTGACAGTCCAAAAATATGACAGATTGGTTCACATTTATTAAGGAATTCACATTCCTTCATGGTTTTAGGCAGCTGGCTTCACTGTGACAAGCAAGTGAGGAATTTTTAGAAAATTTCTCTAGCATCCAAATCTTTCACTAAGTAGGTTCTTAATTTTCATGCACATTGACATCAGTTCCTTGGTTTAACACAGGCTGTGCAGAAAACAGAGACACACCAGGAGTTACCACAGGCTACCTCCGACATCTCAGCATTAATTCTACCATATGAGATTGTCACAATCTCTCTGTATTCCCAGTACCCATTCTCTCTATTAGGGGGCTTGGTGCATCCAAAATACTTTGGACCACTATTTTAGGATATTTTAGCTCATGCCCTACAAGTCTTCTTTTTCCTCCCCTCTAACTGAAAAGACAGCCAAGGGTATCAAGACCAGGCATCTCTGTCTCCCTCTGGGCAAAAGAATTCTGTATCATGTATTCAACTACAATGGCCTAGATTTCGTATTTCACACACAAAATATCTTCAGCCCCGTGTCTGAAAACAATAAGTAGTTATAAATTATACCATGTAGCCCAAAAAGTCAGCCAGCCATGAAGAAAAGCCAACCCTCCCTCTACAAATAACAGGACTGACCTTTTCCACAGCAAGATATAATGCACCATCAATGTTCAACATTTTAAAGTAATATCTGAGCTCTAATAACAGAGTGCCCAGGCCTTGGGCCCATAATCCAGAAACACCAAAACCAGAGTTCCTATTCACTAGGTGCTCATCATTCCACAGTATCAGCAACATCAGTCACTTTTCCAATGATTCAAAGGGCCCATCATGTTTTCTCCTCCATCAAAGGCACTGAGTTGCTTTGTAATAGTCTGGAATATCTGGGTCCAAATCCCAGCTGAATTCCTGACCTTATTCAACTCAGAAGTTGACTTCTACCTTTGCAATGGAAAAACAGATTGAGGGCCAAAACCATCAAAACTGAACAAAATCAGATTCTTCATCAAAGTGTATATTTCTTGGTCATAAAAAACAAAGGGTTCCTGTCCCACAAGCTCTTCTACTGCCTTCCTGCAGTGATCTTGCCTGTGTTTGACTCCCCTTAGCTTGGCCAGCCCACACTACAGTTACATGTTCTGCATGGGAAATCTTTTTGCACATATTGCTAGTAACTCATCTGTGTTGCAGTATATGCCACAGCACAGGTCACAGTTGAGACAGCCATGATACACAATATCACCATATAATTTCAGAAAGCTCTAAGCATTCACACAAACAGAATAATACCATACCACATCAGAAGGCTTCAGGTATCTACCCATACAGAGTAACACCACTCCACTTCAGAAGGCTGCAAGCATCTACTCTTCTTGCTCTTTAACCCAACCTTTTATGCCCCTCATGGTTCATGCATTGCACCTGTGTGCCCTCTGTTCCCTTTGGTGATTGCTCAGTGCACCTCAGCACTCCAGGTCTCATTGCTTTCAATGTTGTTCACCTGCTGCTCACAGCTGTAGCCCATTGGGGATGGGGCTCGGCTGCAGCCCCACTCCCAGTTACCACAAACCAGGTACCTATGCAACTGTACATTGAGACTGGAAAAAAAAAAAAAACAAACCCAAACAAACAGAAGGCTTCAGTGTCCATTTGGCTACAAACACTGTTTTTCATTCTGCATTCTTGAGGCAGGGTGTTTGGTGACCCAGTCCAAAGCAGCTAGTCCAAGAACAACTCTGTGTGTGTGACTAACCACATTGTCATTATAGCAATATTTCATCTGCCTAAGGCATTCCTGGGAGTCAGGACTAAGGTTCTGTGAAGTGTACTTGAATGGAAGTCACAAACACAGCACTTCTGTGTTACTAAAAATCCTTGAGTCAGAACTGCCACTGGTGCCAAACACTGAGATTACAGGTGAAATTGGTGAAGGCTTCCTCTTTCTCCTCATGTTGCATCAGCTTGTGTGAGATCTACAATTTATCTCTCCTAACCATTCTTTATACCCCCTTTTTAGCATCTTACCTGCACAAAAAAACAAACAGCCCAGAACAAAGCACAACCATGCCACATCCAGGTCTGCCCCCAACCCTGTATGGCATCTGGACAGGCATCCACTGGGATCAATGCTCTGGAGCCAGTGGGATTTTTTCCCATGGGACCCAAAAAATTTAGAGAAAAGGGAAGAAGAGATTTTCAGTGCAGCAGGTTCTCACAATTTTTTTTCAATATATTCTGGGATGGGAGGATGGCTCTTCTCCCCCCTCTCAGCAAGTCAGTCAACCTGGAAAGAAGTGGGATGGAAAACTCAACTCCTGATTTAAAATCATTTCAGGCTGAGGTTTTGCCAGAGGAATCGCAGCTGTGACATGCCCACCATTCTAACCATGGTGAATGAATCTGGCCATGAATCGTTAAGCTCCCCAAGCATCCACTGCTCTCAGCCTGCTACTAATCACTCAAAAATCTGGCTCTCCGGTCTATTTGTTGTAAGAAATTGCTCCAATTCAAAAGGATGATCTGGAAGTTTAATATTAATCAAAACAGGGCACGTACCAGCAGATATGCAGTTTAAGCCTAAGTGTGAGATAAAAGAAAATAATTGCATTCACCAAATTCTACACTGACACAGGGAAAATGCCTCACCAGTGTCGAGGCAAAGCAGAGGCATCCACCAGCCACCTCTTCCCAGTCACTCCAGAGCAGGAGCACATGCAGAAGTAGAGTTTGATGTATTTTTTCTGTCCAAGAGCATTGTTGGTCCAGCCAAAGCACAAGTGAGCTGCAAAAAAAATTTCCATTCAGGGGCATCTTACTTGGCTGCAGATGCTGGGTTTGTCATCTAAGCTGTTATGCAGGCTGCAGTGAGAAGTGGGAATTTGGGGGCCATAATTCATTTCAACCTAGGGCAGTTGTCCAGAGCAGATTAAATAAAACATCATTAGAACTGGGAGATAGGAAGGACACACCTGGCTGTGGGGCTCACAGCAGGAGTGGGGCAGGAGCAGCACCCTGGGGCTCATCAGGGCTGAGATGAGTTGGAAACAGCTTAATTTAAAGGCTGGCAATATCAGAGCACCTCCTTCCCTTGGAAACCCAATCCTTGATTCCAGACAAACCTGTTCAGCCCATTTCTAATTAATTAAGTTCTGCTTCAAAACCAGTAACGGTGTGGCTGCACTCTGCAATTGTCCTCCAGTGTCAAAAAAATGATACATGTGTTAATATCCTGCACATTTTAGGCTCCGAGAAGCAAACTGACCCTGTGGAACAGTCATTAGTTGTTTTTTAATTAACTGCTCCACAATTTCTCCCAGATCTTGCAACAACTTGCAGAAATGGGGAAGCAAAGCTGCTCGGCAATAAACGGCAGCAGTTGTGCTCATGTGCCAGAACAACTTTTGTCCTCATGGGTGTTTGTCACAAGGCTGTCTCCCTTCTACCAGCACCAAATCTACATCAAATGGAGTTTTTAAAACAATGTAATGAGAGTACTCACCATTAAACTCCCATCTTCATTAGTATCTCATTTAACTGCTGAATTTATATCCCAAAGCATCCTTAATTTATTGATTGTTTCTAGGAGGGTTTCTCTCCCGCATTATTTTTCTTTCTATTTAGCATCAATTAGTGGAATCTGGGCAATTATTCCGATTCAGGATTTGACATGGCAGGTTACAGATGTTCAAATGATTTTACTAAGCTGCTACCAATTATCTCATAGGCAAAATTTCAAAACTGAAGTCTCCACAAGACACAGCCACCCTTGTCCAGAGCACTCAAAATGCACCGAGCAAGGAAGTCAGAGCCTATCCCCTCTCTCCTGTCCCAGGCATTGGATGGAGTTGATCAGGCATGCATTACAGAATAAAACTCTCAAAAGACCCTGGAAAACCATTGCAAGTTCCTTTTTACATTGCTTAATGTCTAATAGACAAAATCTGGGAAGAAAGAGATTCACAAAGGAAGGAAACACCTTTCAGATCCCCACTAGTACCAGGAATGGAGATCAGGAGATCTACAGCATCCATCCCCTCTGCAAGCTCACAGTGCAGCTTTCCCACCTGCTGAGGCTGCTGATGGAACACAGAAGGCAGGCCTCAGACAGAGCTCTAAGGAGTTCTAAAAATCCCTGGGTAGGTGTAGTAACCATCAAGACCTCATTTGGTCACAGCCCCAGGAAAGGGCTCAACCAAAACCATTGCACAACGCCCCCTTTTCTCCAGAAACTAAATAGCAAAGGGACTGAATGCTTTCAAGAAGGAAAGGAGGCAATATTTTGAAAGTGAGACACAAAAAACCTGGAAAGAGTATGAGATCAGTTAGGACCTTCTAATGACTGATCTAATCTCCCAGACCTCAAGGGCTACCATCTTCTCAGCTAACTCATTGTTCCTCTTCCAGCAGCTGATTGTATGGGATAAATCTTGCTAAATTACCTTATCCCAGAGCTAAACTCACATGTCCCTAGCCACTGCCTCTTTCTGCTGCACTGGAGTGAACAGCAATACCACCAAAGAAAATTAAAAAGGTAAGAAAATCTTTTAAAGAAAAAGCACTTCACTGAAACCTCAATTACATCATAATATACGCAGCTTGAACAACTTCTCTTTCATGGATGTACCCTCTTACCTAACACCAGGCTCTCTCATTTCCCTCTGTGGACAAAGGGAAAAATGGGACACCCCCATCACTTCAAACCTGCCTCATTAGAGCCTCAGATATTACTAGCTTCTTCCTGACCGCCAGTTCAGAGCCTGCTGGAAATGGGGCAAATAACTCTGCTAACACCCTTAATTACAGCCTGCTGGCAATGCCTTCTGCAGTGCTGTCAGAAGGGAGCTGCCCTGGATGCAGGAAGCATCACTCAGGCTAAATGTGCTGCCTGCTTAGAACAGGAGGTTGCTCTGAGTCAGAAAATAAGTGGGGAAAAAAATCAATTCCGAAATGGAGACCATTCACCAGCATCACTTGGAAGGCCTAATAACAGGGCAGTACTTGGACCTGCTCTTATGTGAATCAATCCTTAACCTCTGCCCTGGAAGAGGAGGATGTGGTCCATCCCATTACCCCAGAAGTCACATGTTCTCACTCTGGCACAAAACAAGTCCTCACTCAGCACCCACAACCACACCTGCATTTGTTGTTCTGTTGCTTCAGCAAACCTCCCTGGAGCTGTGCAGGGACAGAGAGAGGTGTTTATCAGCAGTGGAACACACAAACCCACCCCAATGGGGATGTGAGCAGCTGTGCAGCCATGGCCAACACAATGGAGAAACACACACCCACAGGGAGGGTAAAATTTCCATCTTCTCTTCTTTCCCAATTTCCCCCACATAGTCCCTGAGTTTGGGCGTTTGGCAGTGGCATCACCTGCGTTACTTTGGTGTGATTTTGGCCCCAGACAAGTTGCAGCAGTGCCAGGGCCCAGAGTACCTGGTGGTTCAGAAACAAGGAGAGTCCGTCTCCAACAACTTCTACATACCACATCAATCAGAAAAGGCCAGTGAAACTGAGGGGAAGAGGTTCAGGGAGCTCCCCACTACCACAGATGCTGCCCCATCTTGCCCTCTTCTGCTGCAAGAGGTTGTGTACCAATCATGTTGTAAATAAATTAAGGATTGCAGTAGCACTAAAAGAACTAGGGAGCTTCAAATGTACAGCTCTGAAACCCTGACTTCAGGAAAGCAGCAAAAACAAAGCCCAAACCCACTCATTTGCTCAGTGGTAACCTCACAGAGCAACACTGCATGGTACACACAAAGCATCATTTGAGGTTAAATATGACCCCGGGAAAGGAATACGTCAAAGTGTTGCAGCTGCCCAAAATGTTCCCATTTCCAGTTCACAAATCCCAAAGAGCTGCCAGAAAAAAAGAAATGTTCAGCAGGCCCTAAGGCATCAAACCAAACCCTCACTCCCTAGCAGGAGCAGTACAGATTATGCTTGAAGTGAGAACAGCTAGATGGAGAAGAAAAAATACCAGGAAGTATTTTGATGAGTTTCTATGAACTTGAAAAATCCTATCATTGGCTATAAAGTCACTGAGGAGATTGTGAATGGTGATTGTGCAGCTCTACAAGGTAATTTATCTCCCTGACCAGTACTTCGTAAACTGTCTACTGAACTGCCCTCTGTTAAAACTAAAGATATACAGACACTTGTAAACCTTATCGAGGGGAAAACAACTCAGATAATTTTACACATTTAAATGAAAACCAGATTCTTAGCTTTTCCAGGGAATGAAAATGTCAGCTCTGCTACCAGGGTCCAGTCACCCATGGAAGGGGGGCCAGGAACAGCAAAGCTGAAAAATTACTCGAAAAATGATGCATGTGGCTGCTCCCACTCCTCCCAGTTGTAGCAGAAAACTGTTGGTTACTGTGCTAATTTTCTCAGCAACTTTATCAAGGCATGTCAAAAAAAAGCAAATTATTTTTTGTTCTGCAGCATTTCCTAAAGCATTTGACTCCATTTTCACCTGTATCAGGGGAAAAGGTGTAAAGGAGTTCATATTTTTCAAGTAAAAAAGGCTGTTTTACTGTGGCAAATATAATTTTTCAAGATCAAAGACCTCACCTTTTAATAATTACTTAATTCCAGGAATGGCAATTTAATCTTCATGATCTTACATCTAAATAGGAGGCCTGCAAGCCAAATTAAAAGTCAGGATTCAAATTCAAAGGCCCTAACATCTTCAGAGTACCCTCCCAAGTCCAAAGGGTAGAAACTTTCCTAGATTAGTTGGCAGAAACTTGTGGTAATCTCACAAGTTCAAATGTTCTTGTGAAATTTCCATCCAATTGGGCACATCTGAACTGGAACCAGAAGATAGTCTTGGTAAACAACCTGGAACTAGATCAATAGAAAGTGGGGCAGATCTGAAGATTAGACTCTGAAACTCCTTAAATTTGAAAGGCATTAGGTAGCACTTTGAAATACCAGCGGGCAGGGGAGGGGGACAGGACACTGAGCAAAGCAGAGCCCCAGCTGTGCACACAACAAGCCCTGCTGTGACACAGCCAAACCCAGCAGGCGTGGCTCGGGTCACAAACCGGGGGGTTTGCTCCTGTGATTTGTGGGGTTGTGAGCAGGAGTGGCTGGGAAGGGCAGGCATAGAGGAAAATAATTATTGATTTAATCAGAGCAAGTAGTGCCATATGAGATGGGGGAACCAGAGGACACCCAGCTGTTCTTCCAGCACAGTCCCTCTGATATAGGCCCCAGTGGTACAGAAATTAATCAAGAAAGAAAAATCTTGCTAAGGACAGCCATTCCTCCCAGGCTGCAGATCTACACTGCTCTGATACTGAAAACCAAAAAGCAGGTCCAGTGATCAGAACTTCTGCCCAGATTTAGGATTTCTGCCTC
>VWZV01008295.1:128443-143443 GCA_013397155.1 Irena cyanogastra | reverse complement strand
ACAACGTAATGAGTTAAATGTCAACATCAGCTAATTATGTTTATGCTAATTGTTAATTAGCCCCATAATGGAGACAGTCTTAATTAACAATAGTTATGTGTGTGTATATGTGTGTGAGAAAAGGAGTGTATGTTGAGAGTGAGAGGCTGTGAAAAAAATGTTGTAAGTAATTTCATTTCCTGTAATCATAAGTATTTCATTTCAGACATTAACGAGAATTTTTCAATATACTTTGGAAAAGATATGATTAACTTACAATATATCTGTAAGCAATCCTTTCTATACAGCATCTGTTCTGTCAGAATAACAGAATTTTTTTACCTTTTTTTTTTTTTTACCATGAATTGTGGAAAGCTGGTTGTGTTTCTGTGCTACAGATTTCTCCTGTGACAGGGGAAAACATACACTTTGGAAATATAGTCAGGGTTATGACAGGGAGGTCAGCATAACTGAACCTCAGGACAAAGGAGATCACTAATTTCCAAGATAGCAAGAAATTCCTCTTCTATTTGTCAGAGAAAAAGTCATAAACAGATTGATGTTCTTATCTCTATAAAGAGTTGACACTTTTATAACAAAATGAAACTACCTACAAGGGGGTCTGTTCTAATAACAATGATCTAAATTTAAAAACCAGTATTTTTTTTTCTTTTTCTTATATAACATAGGAAAAAAGCCACATTATGACACAGCCTGCACACACACAGTCCATGGGTATAGAGCACAGGATGGTGAAGTATTTAGATGCAGGTTTTGGCTTAAAGAGGATACTTCAACCTATCCCTATCCTGCAAAGCAATTTGGAGGATCTTAAAGGCTTTGCTGAGCTGAGACCTTCACCCCCAAGCTCTCATTCCAGTTTCAGCTGGGGAAGATCACATCAAAATCTTCCAGAACTGTGCGTGTTTAGGATACTTGGACAAGCCCCAATATACCTTGGAGACACCTTACAGGAAAAGCAGATGCAGGAAAACTGGAAATATCCCTTCTGGAGTTTCCCAGTCCCACTTGGAAACAGTTCTCCACCTCCACAGCAGTTCTGCCTGACCTTGGACAGGACTTTTGGAATGGAATCCCTTTGAACTGGAGAAGGTTGGACTAAACTAGGGGAGAGGGGCACCTGCCAGCTTGAAAGAACTTGCAAAAGAAAATTAACACATTAAACAGTCATTGAACATCCCAGGCTGGATGGGACCTTGAAAGATCATGTGGTTCAAATCCAACCTTTCGTGGGAGAAGAAGCCTAGATGTGACCCCCAGCTGCTCTTTGGGACTGGTGTGAATTACAGGCTTTCTAGTGCTATGAGGGAGTCATCAAAATGGTGGAGCCAGATGCTTTATGAAATTTTATGGTGGGAGGACAAGAGATAAGAGGTGCAAGAAGAGTCAATATAGACTGGAAACAATCAGGAACTTTTTAACAGTAAAGCAGGGGAACAGTTACCCAGGGAGGTTGTGCCTCCATCCTTGGAAGTTTGCAAAAAAGACTGGATAAAGCTGTAAGCAAACTGGCCAGATATGACTCTGATCAGGAGGTAGGACTAAAGACTTCACCAAGTCCCTTCTAACCTGAATTATTCTACAAACCTATGTTTTGAATGCACAGCTCTACTCCACAGGCCACAGTTCCCACTACTTTCCCCCCAAATTAAACCTAACAGTGCATTTTTAAAACCTGAGTTTACATGGAGCTGAATGACAAAACTCATCTCTGAAAACCAGAAGACAAACCCATCTGTCCTAGCAGAGCTGCCCAGGTGTAACTGAGAAGAGAGTCTGGCCCTGAGTGTGTTTCTTAAATCCAATTAAATGTCCATGATGCTGTTAATAACGTCAGGGCTTTGATTTAAGTTACACCACCACTAAATATAGGCATAGCCAGCAGTTCAGCGGCTTGCCAAAAAATAACAGCAGCCTATTAGTGACATTCCAGTTCTTCAGGCCTGGGAGAACCTCTGGGAACAGGACACCAGCACCTACAGCTACCCTCACTGTGCACTGCAAATCTGTGGTTTTGATGGACCTCGCAAAGTCAGCAGCTCTTGGCTGTGTAAGGCTCCCCAAAAGGAGACTCAAAATCTTTCCTGAACTCTTTAGTGGCTTTTCTAGGAGAAAGTATTCTAACACAGCCATGAGGGTGAGGTAAGAGTGCCTGGAACAAGCACAGGACTCAAAGGGTCTGTGGAGCTGAGGAAAGCTTGTAAAGCCAAGGTCATCTACACAGCTGATCCATCACTACAGCAACGGCTCTCTGTGCCCCTCCTCAAATTCCTCATGTCCAGTCCCAGGAGAATCTCATTGAATTTGGCCCTGAGCAGTTCAAGAAGACATATTTGCAAATGCATGACATAAAACCATGAAAAAAGATAGTAATTTCCCATCCAACATGCCAAATTGCTGCTTTGATGCCTTTATTCTGTGAATGTGAGCATAAGAAGATCAGTACTTTTAATGGGCTTAATTAGTGTCTGAAAAAATTACTGTTGCCTTAGAAATACAGTTCTGCACTTCAGTTCTGCCATATGTATGCAGTAATGAGTATAAATGCAAATGATTAAACATAGAAGCCTGCAAAATTACCTTTGTAGCTACTTGTATATAACATAAAAGCAGCTTTCAGTCTCTGAGATATCAGTTTATAATTACATTCATAAAAATAAATTAAAAACATCAATTAATTCTACAGTAGTTCCATAAAAGAAACCAGACTTCCCTTTCACAATCACAGTCTCCACTTTTTAGCCTGTACTCAAACAGCAGAAGTCACAAGTTTGTACACGAGCTTTTCTAACAGCAAACTCTCAGCCAGACCCCTGGCAAGGAAGTCAATGAGAAAATTCTCCGGTTCTGGGTGAGGTCAAGGCTGAATTGTTGGAAGTGAAGGTGGGAACTGTGTATTATTAACTGATTAACACACATGTTGTAAGTCACACCTCACAAGTGCTTTGGTCCAAATTGAACATTTCATTGTATTTTCCCCTGTTTCTATTGTGTATAACATCATATCTGCTTCTCAAAATGAACAATCATTTCAAAAGTTAACTTAAAAATTAAAAAGTTCTGTGCAGGGATGCTACATTTCACCATTGCCAAGACATGGCTATCAGGAGATAACTCATACTGATGCTGTTTTGACATGCAGTTCAGTGGCAGTCAGCAACCTCCATCCACAGAAAAATGGATGTTTCCCTTACCTGTACACTATTGCCCTTCACCACACCCATTAGCCTATGGATCAGTCTACTCCCAAATGAGTAATATGCTACTCAGCTGGGTTTTTTAAGCTTCACTTCTAAGATGTTCTGCAGTTCTTGAGCTTCTTTCCAGTGCAGACCTAGGCGCTACTGACAGCCCAGGGAGTTTGCTTCAGGGGCAGGAGAGATGCAGCTGAAGTACCTACACTGAGGCAGGGCAAGGAAAAGCCCAGGATACAAGCCCCTGTGATACATCATCCTGGACCCTGTCATACATCATCCAGCAATGACCCACTGGCCACAGTCTATTCAGATAGGCAGATCCTCATCCCAGACCATGGCACTAAAAAAGTTCAAAAATCTCCCTTTCTAACCCAAGGCCATGCCTAAGCATCAATTATGCGCAGCTGTGTGATGCTGGACAACTGAGCCACATCTGTATTTACCCGAGTGCAGCCCTGTGTGCTGTGGGTGCTGCTGGGGGAGCACAGCAAGCACTGGCCTGGGCTGTCCGTAGAGGACACCTGCCACCACGTCATTCCCAAAGGAAAAGAGAGACTCTTCCTCTTGTGCACACACAATCCGTGTGGCCTTTTCTATTCCAACACAGAGATTTAGTCACAACTTAAGGTACCTGGGGAAGATAGGAGAAATTGGTCTTAATTAGCTAAACACACTATATGTGCTATTGCTCCACATTTGTGCGGTTAAGGGAACATATGTCCAAGGAAACAATTTTGTTGTCGCTTCCTTTGTGCGTTGGTTTCTAAACAAGTGAGTTATTGTTTTATTAAGGCAGCGAATTCCCTGATTGATGGCTGCATTCACAGGATGACCTTGTCATTGTTTTCTCAAGTACTTGTAATTGTTGCAGTGGAGAACATTGGGCTTTAATTATCTGTGCAAAAAAATTCATACACTCTGGTTACAGTCTGCTGATTGTATTGGATTCACTACAATATTTATTTGCTGGAGAGGGAAAAATGGCAACGGCAAGCCAGTCTAAGGATTTTCACAAGAGAAAGTAATGGTGGATATTACAGGTTCCTAAAATACTGTAATAGCATATAGTAATTCAGGCAAGCCTGGTAATCAGTTGATGCTCAGGTTCAGTACAGATTATCTGCTATTATATCAGGCAGTCTCTCAATCTTGAGAAAATATCTGTTAAGGTATAAACATTTAAGCGAAAGAGGTACAGAATGTAAATACTGTGGATTGGCAAACAATGCCTGCTGCACAAACATCACAACTTCTTCCCCTTTTTTGAATATAATGTATTCATTTCACACCCCCAGCCAGTGGTTAGCATTACCTAATTGCCAGGCATGCTCATTATAAATAATTTAATTCAGATAGCCCTTCAACAAAGTTCAGTCCCCTTGAGGGCTCCCCACCAGCAGCCTGAGACCAAACTTCTGAACCAAAGTCCGTCAGCAGCTACAGTGGGGGCAAGACAAAGAGCAGGGATGTGAATCTGGGCTCAAAGACAATAAAAACTTAGAAATATACATGAAGAAAACATCATATTGTCACAGAAAGACTTTGAAGAAATAAAAGTCTGTTGTATATATGGGTGTAAATTGAAGAGGTCTATGCCATGCCAGATCCCCATTATTATAACAATACTAAAGCATCAGGGTTTCTGCCACCACCTTACTGTAGAAAACAGCCAGATAGTATCCAGAAACAATGATTCCACATAAAATATACCATGAACGTAAAGTTGAAGGAAAACTGTCAGATGCCAAAGATTCATTTAGTCTAATAGAAAAAAAACAAAACCTGGTTCACTAACAGAAACTGAAGCAAAAAAGAACCTCAGGTCAGAAATAAGGTTGACATTCCCTGCTCTTCTTCCAACAGAGGGTTGGTAACTCTTGGAAGAAACTGCTACTTTAAGGAAGAACTCAGATGCCATTCTCAGAGACAGGCCTTAATCAAGCCCTAAAATCTGTTGTTTGTTCAGGGCCCATTTTTCACAGAAAGTCGCATACAAAATACTAAAAAAAATAAAAAGTCCTCTAATGACTGTCTTGCTTTCATTGCTTTGAAATAATAAAGAGGATGAGTTTCTAAAGAATAGTGGGCTGTGGCTGAGAGCTGGTGGCTCTCTTTTAGAAAACCATGTGTATGTGTATTTGTAACACCAGAACATACCTTTTTTCTGTAAATCCAAAGCACTATAACCCATAAATCCAAAGAAACATAGTAGCCAGAACCAGCTAAGAAACACAGAGTTGTTATTACTGAATTGGGGTGAAGTACAGGAATATTTCCATAGAGATAGAGAATATGGAAAGATATGGAATGTGCTAAAAAATACCCAGCTCACAGTCAAGAAGAAGCTGAAGAAGCTACAGTAAAATATCTCACGAAGGAGAGTCTCTACATAAAAAGACAAATTATATGGCTGCATGTTCCCTCCTTGATGACTCATTACAGGGGTAGTCACTGCCATAATATTATTGATGCTCTTTGCTATTTTAATATAACTTTGTGGTCCATTTTTGTCATTTTCTGCTGCTTTTCATTACAGTTAGTAGTGTTTTGAGCAGTAGGATGGTTTGTGTTGAAAGGGTCATTTTATGACCATTTAGTTCCTACTCCTTGCCAGGGGCAGGGACACCTTCCACTATCCCAGGCTGCTCCAAGCCCCATCCAGCCTGTCCTTGAACACTGCCAGGGATGGGGTGTCCACAACTTCTCTGAGAAACCAGTTCCTGTGCTTCACCACCCTCAAGGTAAGAATTTTTCCCAATATCTAATCTAAAGCTACTCTCTTACAGCTGGAAGCCATTTCCCCCTGTCCTGTCAATACCCCTCTCCCTCTCTCTTGTGGTCTCTCTTCAGGTACTGAAAGACCACAATTAGGTCACCCCGAAGCCTTCTCTTCTCCAGGCTGAACAACCCAATTCTCTCAGCCTTTCTCACAGGAGAGGTGCTCCATCCCTCTGATCCCCTGCTCTCCTCTGGCCGGGCTCCAACAGGTGGATATCATTCCTGTGTTGAGGAGCCCAGAGCTGGATGCAGCTCTGCAGGTGGGATCTCACAAAAGGGGAGTAGAAGGGCAGAATCCCCTCCCTGCCCTGCTGCCCACGGTGGTTTGGGGATTTCAGGGCTTCCAGTGCACCTGGCTAATTTAACAGCAAGTGCCACAGGGGTGTCAGATGTGAGCAGGAAACATGAACCATGCTTTGGGGGAACCTAATTCCTGTTTGGATTTTATTATTGAGTTCATTTCTATCCTAATTCCTAGGTGTCTCCTATGACTAGGCCTTTTTCAAGTTCATCTTCCAAATACATGTATTTATAAAAGATTAGTATTGTTTATGATGTAAACATCGTATTTTTTATTAAAAATTATTTCACAAGCCCATTTTAAAGTTGCTTCAATCCTCAGCTAATCCAGCTAAACTTGCATATATCTACTAGGGATGACTTACAAGCCATCATTTCAGCATCGTGGTAGAGAGAGAAATGTTTGACATACAAAAACACTGATGCAAAGTGACTTCATAGTTAATTCATTTCAGCTCACAAAACACACATTCAATAGTGAGAAGGGATTTGGGAATAATTTGGTTTGTTATTAGGTTTAACACATTGGGGCAATATTAAATAAAGCACATATATTCAAGCTAATTCTTTTCATTTTAATTCCCTCAATTAAACTGGGAATGTATCACAGTGGGAACTGAGCAAAGCCACTTGTGCCAAATTCTCACCCAAAGCCCACAAAAAGATGCTGCTTTCATTTTGCACCCCTTCCTATACCAGCCTGCCACCTCCAACTGTGGAGAGGAAAAAAATAGCTGAAAGTTATTTAAAATGAAAAATGGGCATAGTCACAGCTAGTGTACACACTTCAGAGTGATCTGTATTTTTCTACTAATGTGACAGACACTTAAATGAAAGAAGTGAATTCACGGCTACAATAAAACAGTAGCCAAGTCTCCCTTACCCTTATTTTATTTCTAGCAAGAGTAATAAAATGGCTGTTTATTGAGCTTTTCTTCACTCTTTCTTTTCTCTGTGTTTCATAATCATTTCACAAAATGTTATTTTTGAGAAAATAAAGTAACTTATTTTATTAAATTATTTTCTTGTGGCTCCACAGTAAGTGATGGCAAGATTTTATGTATTAACTGGTGCTGATAACAACATTTTCTGCTTTGAGAAATGCTTGGATTCACCTAAAGGGCTGAGGTTTTGCTCAAGCATTTAGGATGAAAAGCAACACTGTAGAAGCACCATAATCACTGAGCACATGTTAATGATGACAAGGCTATGCTAGTTAGTTTAAAATACCCATGAAATCTGAAACACTAACCAAATAAATAAAGCATGTGCCTATGCATGGAGTATGGGTTTGACAGTGTTTCTCCAACCTTGTGAAGGATGCAAACAGTGAAGCCATGCAAACAGTTTCAAATGCAAGACCAATATAGGGGCATAAAGAATGTATTTGTACACACCTAACTCCCCAGGGCTGCCAGAATTTGGGTGTCACCGAGAACCTACAACCCCTCCCTGAAGTCAGTGGTGGAAACAGATGGTCAACACTTTGCTCTGAAAGCCAGCCCAGGGCAGGCAGTGCCCCTCAGAGCTCCCAGGCGCTGCAGACACACAGTGGCAGCCCCTCAGTGGGCTGAGGGAGTTTTTCAAGGATCAGGGCAGAAATAGAGTGTCCTTAGCAGTGTCATTCCAGGCACATCCTGGTCCCCCAGACCTCTGTGTGTGCCCTTTGGCTGGACTGCACAGCCTTGTGGAGCCCAGCACACTCTGACTCTGCACCAAACGTTGCTTCCCTGCTTCCCTCCCTCATGTGTGAATTCCCATTAGCCTGACTGAATTCCTACATGCATCAGCCATGCACAACTTGACCCATTTCCACACCAGCCCTCTTCGTTTAATCCTTCTGCAGAAAGTGTCGGCTCGGATATTTGTTTCAATAAAGTTATTGATTTCATATCTTCACCACTTTTGCTACAGTATTTTGGGTCAGTAGGCCATGTGGCCCTGCCTCATCCAATAGCTGTCTGGTCAATAGCTTAAAAAACCTCAGTATTGACTGCTGGAAGAATGATCATGCACAGAAATGGACCTGACATCAGTCAAACAGATTGTGTTTGGCAACCCAAGGGGGTACAAAGTGAACCTATACTGATAACTGGGGCAGTCTAATAAAGATACATGTGTCATCAGCTTTACAGCAATTGATTCACTTAAAAATTAAATGGAGATGTGAGTGAAACAGTCTTTGAGCTGAGCCTGTGCCCACTAGCACCAAGATTCCCCTTCGTTTCAGTGAGGCTTAAAATCAGGGTATAGGATACAAGTGATGGCTCACTAAGAGGGACATGTATCTGATACAAACTCATCATCTGTACAGTTTGGAAATAAAGTAGGACTAAGGCAAAAAGAACATCTCAGAAACATCAATTTCAAAAGTACTTCTGCCCTTCACTCACTCTCCCTAAACACTTAGGAAATGGTTATGTGTACTTGTGTGTTTAAACAACAAGCTGTAACCAGGAACCTGGACTGGTTTCTCTGCCTGAAAAGGCAGAAGAATGGTGCTTGTTATCACCTACATTATTTTTTTTTTCCCTAAGGAATCCAAGACAGAGGAACAGTGGAATGAAATGCCACATGGAGACATTTTCTTCTATGCAATAATTAAGGTGCCAGCCTAGACAACTAATGTGGAATAGACAATTAAGTTTTGGACAGCAGAACTGAGAGATAAAACTTGTAATTTTGGGAATCTTTTCCATCCCCATCTATTCTGATGTACTTTCTATGCTAAGTTTATTATGAGAATCTGAGAGCTGGAATTTTGTTCCCATCCCTTGTTCAACTGCAGGTACAGATTATTCTTCTTGTCTGTGTCTGCAGTTGTTTCAATAGCCAGAAAATGGAAGTTACATCATTTATGGGAAAGAACCATTGTTACAGACAAACCTATAGATCTATTTATGATTTCTTCTTCTTCAGTGTGTGATATGCTTATCAAAGCAACATTGTAAATACAGCTGTAGTTATATTCCCATCATCCAGTGATAAAAACACATGTGCTGCTTTCCCTGAACAGATGTTTTAAACTGGAGCAAGGACTCCAGGTTTGACACACAGCTGTACTTAGCAGAGAGTGATATCATTCACAGAATGATACTATTTTCTAAGCTAAGCCCAGTGCAGTTCAGTTATAAATAGCTGAGAGTATAGTTCTGTTTGTTATTGCTGTAACTGCAATTACTGTAGTGACACTTGTTTTTAGTGTTCTGGGTATTGCTGATTCACTACAAAGTACAATAAATATTACTCTTTTAACTACTCTTTTTTTTTTTATATGTAGGGACAGGACAGGATTCTTTGCTACTCTGAACTTCAAGCTGTTAGTTTTATATATTTTCTGCAAATCATTTCCCTGGGTTTCCCTAATCTTCACAAACTGATGTCCCACTGATATCAAAAAGGGTACATTCCAAAAGTCACATGATTATCAGCCACTGACTTACCACACTTTATGATGGTTTTTCTTCCCATTTAGGATTCCTGAACAATGGATTCCACAAATTTTTCATCCTGTAGGATTGACAAAGCAGATACCATATGTCAGGTGTACAATAATTTTCCCAGCACATACACATCAGCCAACATTGTTTGGATCTTCTCCAGCAATCAATCCAACTGCTTGATGAATATTACAGCTTTTAATTTAAATAACTAATAAACTATAAATCAATCTGATTCAGACTCCAAGGTTTCTGGCTGAGAGTTCAGGTCCAAATTTTCATGTTGAATATACAGCTAAAATATGAGTCCTAACTTGCATTTGGCATCCAAATGCCTAAATTAAGAAACATTTCTGTGTAGCACATAAATTCTATTGCTTCTTACCTAATGCAGTTTTTTGCATCTGTTCTAAATGCAGAGAAAATGGTTGCAAAATACTTCAATATACCCACTTGGTTTGGCTATAAATAAGAGAACATGCTTTCAATCTGCATTTAGGCAGCCTAAAGAATTTCCTTCCCTCCTCCCCAGCATGGAAGTGAAGAGTGAATTACCACCACTCAGCTGGGACTGTGGTGTTAAAAGAGGAGTAACTGCATGCCAGGCATGCTTTAAACCACTCCAACCCAGTTAGAAAAGCACTTTGGGCAGTGCCTTCAACATTCTTACTTGAATATGCAGGAAGTTTCTCAGTACTGACAGGAGCAGGATTTCAAATATCAACAAGGTCTCACAATAAAGGCATCAGGCAATTCTGCACTCAGCCCCCTCCTGTGTAAATCAGCTGACACGGCCAGCCTAATTTGCACCAGTTTATAGAGCTGCCCCTTGATTTAACTCTCTAGATTAGATCTAAAAGGGTAATCTTTTTATTCTCAGTGTGTCTCATATCTTTATCACCTGCATTTCTAAATGCTTTAATAACAAAATCACAAGAGACAAGTGCTGCTCATCCGTCTGAGGTTGTCTTTGACAAGAGGGGTTCAATTCATAACTATATAAACAGCTGTGGGCCTGCTGTGTCCCTTCCAAAACAAATTTCACCACAAGTAGTGTTTTGGGACATCAGTGAAATCCCTGATCAGTGATCATTCTGCAGCAGATGGGAGAATCCTGGGATGTTGCAGAACTTGGTCAGAAAACTGAGACCTGACTATGTAAAGACCCTGGCACCATTTTCTGTAGCTCAGAGTATTGGCAACACGAGCAACCTGTCAATATGGGCAAATTAGGAATGTGGCAGCTGTCATTGAATTCACCAGGTTTATCCTACTGAGCAATTAAGTTGTTAGGCTGCTGTTTTGGCTTCCTGCTCTGCTCCTGACCTCAAACCCTTGGGCACTCAGTGCCAGCTCTTTCCAACTGCCCCATGCACACTCACAGTTCCCATCCCTGGCAGTGTTTGAAAATCACACAGCCATTGATGAGAGCTGGAGACATTTCCACAAACCCATCACAACTGCTAGGTCCTGGCAGCATTGCTAACCTCTTCCGTAAACTTTAGGAGTAAACCATTTAGGTCTTCTTGTTA
Source organism: Irena cyanogastra (assembly GCA_013397155.1). Taxonomy (NCBI): domain Eukaryota; kingdom Metazoa; phylum Chordata; class Aves; order Passeriformes; family Irenidae; genus Irena; species Irena cyanogastra. Next base: position 132,196 of record VWZV01008295.1, on the reverse strand, counting down.
ATTTACTCCTGTACATATGAAATAATGAAAGAAACAGAAGGATCTCCTTTTTTCCCTTCCTCCCCACCTGCTGGGTAAGGATTTTCATTTGCCCTCAGGGCTGCTCCTGCCTCAGGTGCTGTGAGCAGTGCCTGCAGAAGTTGTTTCCCAGTTCCATCTAGCAGCTTCTCAGTTTTGCCTTTGGCTGGCACCTCATCATGCTATAACAGCCTTGGTTAGGCACTGGCTGAGGAAAAAGAGGGAAATATCCATGTTGGGTGCAAAGGAGACATGGGGCAGGGCATCTTATGCAGACTTGGCTTTGGGTTTCAGCCAACAGCAGAAATAACTGGGGAAGGAGCAGATCCTGTGGAACTATCAAAATATTCCTATGCATATTTCCTGTGGAAATATCAAACAGTTGTCCCAGAAAGATGTCTGCCATTGCAAGAGGTGTTTTTTTAATACTTCAGTGGTTTCCAGTTCTCAAAAAGGACTATCTTATAAATAGAGTGCTGAGAAAAGTATGACCAAGAGAGGCCCATTGAAAATGATGGAATTAAGATGTTACTTGGGAAAAGAAAGGATTAGCTAATACCTGGCTAATCTAAGCATAACTAGAAAATGTGGTTTTCATCATTCTGTACCAAAGGATGTTGTTCAACACATCCTCCTGTAACTAATAAGGGTAGAACTAATATGAAGAATAATACACCCCTAGAAAAAGGATTATGGTAGCAGTAGAAGGAGCAATTTTTATAATCGATGTAAAACAGGTAAAGCCCTGAGTGTCACACCTAGAATATTGGTTAGTAACGCTGAGCAAGGAGTGAGTTTATAATGGACAGGCTCTGGTTTGAAGTTCATTTGCAGAGAAGGCAATAAAGCCATTTTATGTTCCTGATACATGCAACACACATTAACACTTTGAGATAGAGAAATAGATGAATTTATAGATGTGCATTACAATGCAGTCAGTTTTTACTCTTCCTCATGTTTATTTTGTGTACATTCCTATTTAAACATTTGTATCTATAGAAAAAAAATCCCTATATCCCTATAGAATTGTATATCCCTGTATAATATATTCACAGACATTGATGTTGACACACGCATGTGCCATTAGTGCCACTGGGATACAGAGGTACCTCTGAAGCCACTGCTTGAAGGCTTTTTAGATGCCAGGGACAATGCCAGACCCTACCTGTGAGCAGGGGCAGAGCAGTGTTTGAAAGGAGGGTTGAACTTCATGAACTGCCTGAAGTGTCCCCACATCCCAATAATAAGAGGAATATGCTGCTAGGGCCAGGGGCAGAATGGGTGCAGATCACTTGTTTGGGTTCTTTCTTTCCTTTTTTCTAGCATTAATCCCTTAATACACATCCAACCTTCTCCCTTCTCTGGCTGTAGCATCCCAGTGAGAGGCAGGGCTCTTCCACGAGCAGTGGGTACCTGCCTGAAGGAGCAGGGGAAGATGCTATCAGAGGCAGCTCCTGTGGCTGGGAGATGAGCAGAGCAGAGGTGTGTGCACCGAGTCTGCAATAGCCCTCCTCCTTCCCTCTCACTCTATCTGAAGTCTGTTGTATATTTGTTACTTCACGGCTCCTCGTCCTTAGATTAGATTTCTCCTTTCTCATTACCAACCTTAATAGACCCTTCAGACCTCATTCCAGCCCCAGATATTATCTGACCCGTATAATTAATTAATTATAGCCCAAATATTATAGATTATTAAAAATAGCATAACTAATAGTGTAATATCTCAAGCTGTCGACTTTAATAGTCAACATTGTCTTGGTCTCTCTTATCAGGCTGGGACACCCGGTGAGAATATTGATTTCTGGTAATTTTAACCATCATCTGCCATCCTGATGGGTAATTGTCAGATTTTCACCAGAGTCAGAGCTCATTTGAAATCGTTAAACCGTCGGCAAGGCTCACAGTTGATCTTAATGTTTCCTTTTTCTCCCCCTTCAATATGTTTCAGCAACAGAGAGGAAAATAAATAGAAAGAGAAAGAGAAAGCAAGAGAGAGCTGCGTGTGTGCCGGCCATCTGATTTCTCTTTTATTTTATTTTTCCCTTTACATGTACGGCCCCCACGATGCGGAGGGGCTGTGTGTGCCCCCTCCACCAGGGCTTCTCCTCCTTTTTCAATCTTCCCTTAGAAACAGTAGTAGTAATAATAATAATAATATTAAATAATACTAATGATAATCGAGCCCCTTGTCCTCGCAGCACGTGTGGGTCCCCGGTGCTGCAGCACCCGGCTCGGGAGATGGGGGCAGGATCGGGACTGCTCCCCCAGCCAGGAAAGACCCCTCCATCCTCGGCTGCTTCCCACGCGTGTCACGGCCGTGCCAGGGGCTGGAGCCGCGGACTTGGAGCTGGGGTTGGTACCAGGGGGGATCTCCCGCTCCTCCCCTCTCCCTGCCCCGCATCCCGGCGGGCGGCCCGGGGATGCTCTTGCGGCACCCCCAGCCTCTGCCAGCAGAACGGATCATCTTTCTCGAGGTGTGTGAAACAGCCCCTGCAGAGCCGATGCCAGCCGCGATAAGTGACAACAAGGCACTTTATTAGTATTTTATATAAACTCCCGGCTGCTGGGAGATAAGCGCCCAAATTAGGAGGCGGGGGGCGGGGAGGAGCGCTGGTTAAACGGGGATCCACCAGGCTGAGGCTTGAAGGGCGAGGAGGGACCGTGAGTGCGCTGCCCCTCTCTCTGTCCCCGCGGTGACACTGGGGGGCATCTCCCCCTCCGCCCCCCTCCAGCAGCGCCCATCCTCAGCCGCCCCCGGGGCTGCCCTCGGGCTGCCGCGGAGCAGGGAGGGAGCCGGAGAGAGGAAGAGAACTGTCTAATAGATCCTCCGAGGATTCCCCTAGAGCATTATTTAAACTTCTAATTATGATTCATGTGTGTGATAATATTAATTTAATAATCAAGGAGCTGTGCAGGAAGCATTAACCTCAATTAAGCTCATTACTACTCTAACCTGGAATCCCCAGGGCTTTTAAATCTTCTACTATGAGGACCTGACACCGCATTGATAGAGGGCGAGATCTGCTTCAGAATCTTTTTTTCTTCCTAAATAATTTGCCTTCCTGGGTAGAGTTAATAAATTCCCTGATTTTAGCTTGGGGGTGTGTGTGGATGGATCCCCACTTTCCCGAGGAGATATGGATCATCCCGAGGTGACCGCTGGTCCTCAGCTCTGCCCTGCACGGGGAGACACTCGCGGGGCACAAAATCAGGATGAGACCAAGAGCCACGTGTGAGGCTCCCGCGCCTGCTTGCGGCCCCAGAAGCGAAGGTAGTAGTATATTCTAGTAGTGGTTGTAGTAATAATAATAATAATAATAATAATAATAATAATAATAATAATAATAATAATAATAATAATAATAATAATGCAAGAGTAACCCGTTCAAAGCAAGATGAATCCTGAAGCCCGGTTACACTTGGAAACAATGTGGGCAAGTCCAGAAGTGCAAGGGAGGTCCTGCCGCCCCAGCCGGGGGGACACGGCTGTGGAAAGCCCCCCGCCCGCGGCACCCCGCTGCACTGGGGCTGCGGGCAGCGCCGAGCGCGGAGGGACGCGGAGCCTCCGCGCCTGGTGCAGCCACCAGAGTGACCTTCTCGGCGCAGTGAGGGCTGCTGCTAAATTGTTTTACCGCGGCGATAAATGCCCTTAATTACCCGAAGCTCCAGACCCCAAGGGACGTGGAGAGAGGGATGGCTGGAGAACAGACAAAAAGATTAAAAAAAAAAAAAAAA
>VWZV01008295.1:64444-118004 GCA_013397155.1 Irena cyanogastra | reverse complement strand
GGGCGCTGCCGGGGGGGCTCAGCCCCCTCAGCCACTCGCCGCCCATGGGCACCCCGCTCTCCATGCACGGCCCCGGCAGCTACGCCGGACACCCGGCCGGAGGGCTGGTCTGCGCTGCCCAGCTGCCCTTCCTGCCCAGCCCCGCCGTCCTCTCGCCCTTCGTCCTGGGCTCCCAGACTTACGGCGCTCCGGCTTTCTACACCCCGCACCTATAAGCCCGACNTAAAAGAAAAAAAAAAAAGATTATGTACCCATTTGACTCTCAGGGTAAAACGGAGAACTATCGGTCCTGTCCCTGGACATTGCAGAAGCAAAGACGCGCCGCTCCCTCCCGTGACCTCACGGTGACGAGGGATATTTTTTACAAACGTCACTGTCCATCGACCCCCGAGCAGGGCCGGGGGTCCCGCCCGGGAAGGGGCGGCGAGGGCGGCTCCTGGGGTGCAGGGCTGTTTTTTTACGTTAATCATTTCTGTATATTNTCCTCCTCCTCCTCCTCCCTCCCGGCTCCTTCCCGCTGTGCCGCCGCCCCCCCGAGGATCACCCGGCCGGGCCCTGGGGGCCGCTCACCGCAGCACCCCCCACACCCGAGAGGTGAAACAAGAACCGACCGGCAGCGACACCGGGGGAAAGGGGCAGCCCCGTGTTCCTGCGAGCCACCCGGGGGATGAAAGGAGCGGCCAGAGGCTGCCGGGACCCCGCGGGAGGCTCCCCCGCTCTCGGGCCTTTCTACGACCCTTTTTGTACGCGATGTGTCCGGACTGCGCTGCTGAGGGAAGGAGGAGGAGAAACCTCCCTCCCCCGTGTACATACAAGTAGATGTAAATCATCGTTACCTGTATTTTTATTTTCACCGTCCCTCGTTGCTATGTGGGTTTAATTAATTTAATAATTATTATTAATATTATTTGACTTTGTTTTTATTCTGGTCTGGCCACTAGCAAAAGACTTTAAAAGAAAAAAAAAAAAGATTATGTACCCATTTGACTCTCAGGGTAAAACGGAGAACTATCGGTCCTGTCCCTGGACATTGCAGAAGCAAAGACGCGCCGCTCCCTCCCGTGACCTCACGGTGACGAGGGATATTTTTTACAAACGTCACTGTCCATCGACCCCCGAGCAGGGCCGGGGGTCCCGCCCGGGAAGGGGCGGCGAGGGCGGCTCCTGGGGTGCAGGGCTGTTTTTTTACGTTAATCATTTCTGTATATTTCTGGTTGTTAAAAAAAAAAAAAAAGTTTTAACTTTATAATTAATGTATAAGACGAGGGAGTAATAGCAAGAGGTGATAAAGAGAGCACTTTGTTTGCTAAACACTTTAAATCAATCAATAAACTCTAAAGAAACGGCGCTTTCCGTGGTGGCGAGTCCCTGGTTTTCGGGTGAATCTTTGTAAGGCAAGTTTCCTCTGGAAAATGCCTCATGAGACACTTGGAGGGATGTCTTGCATCATCCTTTTTCTTTTAGTTTACTCTGAGAGCGTATTTCTTATACGCAAATAAACTTTATTCTTCTTGTACGAGGAAGGGTATTTCCCTTCTTAGTTTCCTTGTTTGTATTTTCTTAATTGGCTTTGCCGATTTGTGCAATACTACGGACAAAATAAATATCATATATAGAGGGAATCCGACATCTCTGCCATGTTTCCCCTGATGGGAAGTCCGATATTTTGGATTTATGTAAATTTAATAAATCGGCTCTTTCATTCAGATTCCACAACTTTAAAAATAAAATAATCTTTTCATCGCCGTTCCGCTGATTACTTTAAAATTCGTATCAAAGGTCTTTGGTCTTTTCTAATACTTTTTTTTTACTTTCAAAGAAGAAGTCTATAACTGCCGTGAGCACTCCGAGGTGGCTCCGCCGGCCCAGCAGCTCCCAGCACGCTGCCGCGGGGACGCTGCTACCCCCTTCCCTACTCCCTGCCTGACTCCAAGGCTCACGCCGGGGGGAGAGCTTTCATTTTCCACTAATTTTTGGTGTGGTTTTTCTTGTTTTCTTTTGGGTTTGTTTGGGGGTTTTTTGGGGTTTTTTTTTGGTTTGGGGTTTGTTTTGTTTTTTGTTTTGTTTTGTTTTTTTCCCCTCGGGGCAATTGTAAGAAACTGGTATTTTCCGGAGGAATTTTTGGGTAGCAGAGCATCATCCTCCTCTCGGCACCCGCCTCCGCATGGCTGCCCGGGCGGGTGCCGGGGGTCCCCGGGGTGTCCGGGCTTCGCTCCCCGCTCAGCTCCTTTCCCCTGCTCCCTGCCGGTCCCCTCAGCCTGGCTGCGGTCTGGGATTGTCCACAGGCGCGTCCCACTCCCTCACACCCGCTCTAGAACGGAATCGAATGTTTCAGCTCTCCCGTGGAAAGAGAATCTGCCGCCACCGCCGATGGTGGCGACAAGGGGACAGCGGAGCCGCTGCACGCCGCAGAGCCCGCAGGCTCTGTGGTTTCCGCTGCGCCGTGGGTGCGGGGTCCAGCAGCCTGCGGGAGCCGCGGGGAGGATGCGGGATGCTCCGGGTTCTCACTTCCCCGCCCGCAGAAGCGTACAAGCACCAGAAGTCTCTGACAAGACCCATTTGCATTTGTGAAAATAAGAACTTTTACGATGAAAGGTTTTCTGGAGTAAATTTTCAGGGAAAAACACGACAAGTAGTAATTCTTGGAGGACTGCTCTGTACACCTTTTACTGGTAGAAAAGTTTCCCCGCTAAACTGGGAAACAGGCTCTGGGGAGATTCTCTCACACTGCGCAGTTGTGCACCAGGTTTGAGTAAGTGCCACTAGCAGCCAAACTGTTAGCTCAGGTAAGTCATGTCACAGCTGAATAAAGAGATAATTCAACCTCTGTCTGCACTCCAGAGGGTCCAAGCAATTCCCTGACAGTGGGAAATAATTTGGCTCCAACGGGAGCTGCCCAGAGCTTCAGAGTGCATGATTCCAGGCCGGTTAGCATCCTGCCAGTGAAACCTGCTCATGTGAGTATTATTATTCACAGCTACTGGATGAAGGAGTCAGTTAGCCTGAGATTCTTAGTCATTAAATGCGATTTAACAAGGCTTCCCACATTTTATGGCAGTGCTGAAAACAGAGCTGCAGGTATCTTTCTCAGCATAGTTTAGGAAATTATTGATAACCCTTGCTCCAATGCCTCATCCAGAGGTCTGAGACCATAAAATTCTAGAGCAGAGCTGCACAGCCTCAACTCTAGTGTGTGTCTTCCCCAGCATGCAGCACCTGCAGTGGTGTAGGGCATGTTTTACACTATGCCCACAGGTACTGTCTCTGTCCAGTGGGCATTTGGAGCACCAACACCAAGGAGCCAACTCCAACAGTGCTCCCTGGACCAAAACTCTGCAGCTGGCTCGCAGCGTCGGTCAGAGTGTGTGGGTGTAAACTTGACAGTGAGAAGTGCGATGGTGTCGACACGGGGGAGCTGTTGAGGAAAATCTCAGGTGTGAGTGCTTAGCCGCCGGTGTGCTAAAACAAAATGCTCTCACCTGCCTGAACCTCCCAGCTCCAGCCCCCGTGCTCCTGCCCACTGACACTCCGGCTCTGCAGGAGAGTCAAACAGGGCTTCATGCAGCATTTGAGATTGTCCCATTAGGTAGTCACAGAAAGCCCCCAAAGCTTCCACAGTGACCCCCAGCAAGGCACCAATTCCCACATGCTGCCTGTCTGATGTCCCTGCTGCCCTGCACACCACGCCTGGCGCTCCCGCACAGGGTTCTTGGAGCTCATTTTCCATGAATCATCAACAAGCCCTGGAGCAGAGCAAGTAGAACATACTGCTTGAGGGGATGATGGTTGTGACATAAGCAGGAGTGTTTGCTCTGGTCCATTCTGTCAGTCAAATTGTCTTTTTAATTACTTTATTGTTCATTGATAAAATGTAGTGTTAGGGGATTGAAGACACAGAACACATCCAAGGGGACATTGAGCAAAGCATTTGCCAGAGGGCAGACTCAGCTCTGACAGACTGAGCAGCACATTCAAACCCTGATTCAATGGGTTCAAGTGATGTCCTTGGCAGGTACCAGGGTTGATCTGGGGCATCAGAATATTTTTGGACTAATTCCTATGAAATCAATGTTAAATCCAAGGATGCAAACCTGTATTAGTAAGAAAAGATTCAGAAATTAGTTGCATCTTACTATTGCTCACTCTGTGAATGAAGGTTAAAAAAAAGAAACATCTATTTTACTTCATATACTTCAGCTTATACTGAACAAGTTTCAGTTGTTCAGTAAACTGTCTTATAATCAAAACAACAGAAAAAAGCACATAAATACAGACAGATACATTCCAAACAACTGAGAGAGAACTGAAAATATTTTGAAATATTTTGTGTCATTGATTTCACTCAGCATTCAATGATGTTTCACAAAGTCATTGCAAAACAGTTCTGTAGTATCACCTGCAAAAACTCCTCGTGTTGTTTCCACTTGAGCAGGGTGCAGTGAGTTACTCTTTAAATTCTTGGAGGTATCTGACATGTATTTCAGACCTTCTGTTTCAGACTGAACTCAGCCATGTTACATGTTTCTAGTCTTATACTACACAAGCAAAATGTTAAAAATAAAACTTTGTCTATATAAACTTAAATCCATTTTCCAAAAATACACCATGATGTGTTTTTAGTCTGCTATATTAACAAGTATTCATTAATTCCTGCATTACATGACAAAATAATTCTGCTCAAACTGTTGAATTTAAGTACTCAAAGGAAAATTATTTTACAATGTTTGGGTGTTTCTGGTCTTCAGGTTCTGTCTCAAAGATAACCAAGTATAAATATGGTTGTTGTAGAGCCTTTCTTAGCAGCAAATAAGAGGAAGATTTTTTTCTGATATTGAAAGATTTTCCAGACTCTAGAAGGTAAGCCAAGGCAGAGAACAGAGGGACACTGGGGATGAGGGGGACAGGCAGGTAAACAAAGAGGATCCCAATCAGTTTGTCCCTCAAAGTGGGCTTACATAAACGGTTTTAATAAACCACATTCTTCTCTTTCTGGTGGGTTTTTCACTTCTTTCCCTCTTGCTCACACACTCATGTTCTGTGCCACATGCTCACGTTAAACAGACATCTCGGGACAGAATGGGGCTGTCACAATGAAAATAACCCCGACAGGGAGAGCTCTTTCTCCTTTCCTGATGCTGTCTGCGGAGATGTGAATTCATCATACAGAATAAGCTTTAAGACAGGTTACCACAGCCTTGGAAAGCTACAGCTATGCACCCACTCAGGAGAAATCCTGTTGATGCTGGACATCCTACGGATGCACCCTGTATCGACAGAGAAGCACCCAGAAACCAGAGCATGGACAGAACATAAAAGTCTGGACATGCAGGGTCAGGCAATATCTGTATATGATTTACTAGTTTATTCTTATGATGTTCAGGTAGCTAAAACTAGCCAGGTTCACCCAAAGTGATAGATTTTATTTTAGAATACATCTTCCAGATTTTCTTCTCTGCAATGACACAAACCAGAAACTTTTTACAGTGACAGCAAGGGAGAGATGACACCACAGCAAAGAACTGAAATATTGTCACAGTAACAGTTATGTGGGGTGATGGTTTACACTGTAAATATTCACCCCCTTCAGTAAACTGCTGCTTTTCCAAGAGAAGCAAAATAATTCTATTAAATTTAGTACAAATAAATCAATTACTGCCCTTTTTCTTTCTTTGTAATTTTTTTTCTCTGTAACCACACACATACAAGAACTCATCCTGCACATACAGGGACTCTTTCCTGCCTTTTCACTGTAATACAGGTAGAGTGACAAATTTATTTCCTGTTCCTTGGTTCCCAAAGTCCGCAGGGAGGGAGGAGAAGTGCAGGAAGAGAGCATTTGAATGAGCTGCTGTTGGGCTCCTCCAACTCCTTGTGTTGACCAGGAGTTCATAGCATCAAGCTGCACTCTCTGTGACCTGTTAAATGTTTTGAGAGTTGTGATTAAGGATGCTCTTTGGGACTTCAAGCACCAGCACTATGCCTTGTAAGGGTGATTTGGAGTGAAATACTGTGTTTGCCTTGAGCACACTCTGCAGTACACCTGATCACACTCACCTCTGCTGCTTCTGCTCCAGCACTCATGCACATGTGGAAGCAGCATTTAATTTCTGCCCTAGTGAAATCGTGTGGCAGACTCTCCTGGGGGTGCTGTTAGCCTTCAGCTGCCAAAAATACTATTAAAAAAATTCAAAGATATCAAAAAGCAATTTCCAAACAAGCAGGATCATATATTATATTTCCATATACCTTTTACAGTGCATGAGGATAAGAGTGGCTCCATAATGGCATTATAAATACAGCAAATTAATGGTGGATGCAATGCCAACACCTTGTCATTATGCAAATTGGAATGTCGGCAGAAATGGTTATTCAACAACCCCTTTCAAAGCAACCAGAAGTCTAATGCTGCTCATTACATCTAAACTAATTAGCACCACATTTAAAAAAAATTAATAAGATTTTCCTTAACCCCTCAAGAGAGAGGACTCCTCATGATAATGGAAAAACATACGAGCATGTGGTACAGGAGAGCTGGGTTTTTGCTCAGGGCTCTGGCAGGCACAAAAGTAAGGGGAAGTCTATCCAGAGAGCCAAATGATGATATTTCAGTCACAGACATTTAGAGATGGAAAAACTGATTGTGCTGACATAAGCCTAGCTTAGTTTGCCCAGGCTCTGGTGCAGTCTGTCACTAGCACAAACACCCCACGCCCTCCTCCCAGCGCGGCAGAGCCTGCTCCCCCACCACTCCCCCAGGCTGGTATGACATTTAGGCTCTGGATTCCCCGGACCTAGCTGATAGGAAAGGCTCAGCAAGGACATGAATCCTTTTCTTCCTAAACTCAATCAGCTTTGAAAAAGAGGAGGGAAAGCATAAATTCAGAAACATGAGTAATTAAGGGATCTTTCTCCTTCCTTTCCTTCAGGGGCAGCATCTGACTCCCACCTGAACAACTTTATCCCACGGGTCACAATTTGTCCAGCTGCCAGGCAGCCCTAGCTCTCATCCACATGTACCTTCTAGGGGATGTGCTAAGCTTTGGGATCTTCAGCATCTGTCCCAGCTGAAGGAGTGAGGAGGTGCTGCTGGAAGCGGGGAGTTCAGACTGGTCTGATCTAGGCTGCTGCTTTGAGCCTTTTCCCTCTTTCTCAATTCCTTCAGTTTCTGTAGAGGATTTTGTAATAGGACCAGTACCACACCTAGTAAGAGGGATGCTCTGAGGGCTCTGAATGTACCTGCAGGATCTAATTTCTCTCATTACCCTCTCACCACCTTTATAATCCTCCTGGTGTCCCCATGCCACACTCCAGCAGATGCCCAAGCTCTGCCCTGATGTGGCACAGCTGCAGCACCTTGGCTCAGGCTGCCCTGAAAGCTGGGAGAGACCTACCAGAAGCCTCCCCTTGAACCCTGCAGCTGGTTGCAGGGGAGCTGCATTTCAGTGGGGTCTCTTGCCTGAGCCATGATGTTGGTGCTAGGCTGTGCTTGGCTTTATAGCTGATTCTCACCCTGATCTCTCCTTACTGACTTGGCTCCAGACCTGCCTTTTATCTTGGTGGACCTTCAGGTAGCTGGTGGCTGACTCTGTTCCTCTTGCCAAGATTGTTTTCTTGTTTGGGGATGTGTGATGGTGCCCTTGTCAGGAAGGACATTTTCGCCCAGATTTTCACCTTCAGCTCCTAGCTCACCTCTCCCTGACACCTCAAGTCTCTCCTCTGGTTTTTCTTTCTCACCTGGCTATGGACTAACTTCCCTCTGCACTCCCAGCACCATCGAGTCTTCCTTGGGCACTGCTTGGGGCGGAACTCGGTTGTTTGCAGATGCAAATTCAAGTGTTATTTTCACCCAGGAGCAGAGTGCTGTTACCTGTTTTGGGTATATTTGAATATACTCTTCTCTCTGGCTTTGGTGTCCATGGGGTCCTGAGGGCTGATCTAGCTGGCGATCTATGAGGAATCTCTCTCCTGATCCATGAAGTGCAGTGGTGTTTTTCCTGGTAGGTGTCTAGGGAATAATCTTGCCCCAGTCTGGGGACTGTAATCTGCAGAGATCTTCTACTCTCTGTCTAGTTTCCTACATGAAGCAGTTTTAGTTTCACAGTGGTTCAATTCCAGTTCCTACAGGGAAACAGGTAATGTGAGCCGTCTCCCACCAGCTCTCCTGCATTTAAGTTGCTGGTGGCTCAGTCTGTCCCCTGAGCCAGGACATGGGACTGTCACCTCTGAGGCTGAGAAGGGACCTGGACTCCACCGGACTCCGCCTCCTGAACGTGTGTTCCAGCAGGACAGCTGTTAAGTGCATCACGATTGCCACTGCCTATTGAAAACCAGTGACTTCGCTGAAGGTGTGAAGCATTCCAAAAGGCGTGGCTTTAAATGGCCCATTCTCATCACTGAAGTACTGCTGTAACATCCTTACCTTTTCTGGTGCACAACCTACGGAGACATTGACATCAGCTCTGAGCAAAAGCATTAATGAGTGTAACAGCACTGGATAAGCCCCACAGGCAGCTGCACCACAGCCAGGCACTTGCAGAGTGCGGGACACCACCAGGTGGCCATCTGCCTCTGCCGTGTACTGTGACACTCCGGAACTGGGCTTGTGCTGGCTGGGCTCTTGAGATTCAACACCTCTTGCTTCTGGCTAGAGGCTCCTTATAACTAGGAACACCCTCATCACCCATTTCCACAGCCACTTTAAATGGAACAGGTTTACTTTTTGTTTTCCACAAAACAAAGTTGGTTTCTCCATTCTGTTTTTTTCAATAATGTCCCCTTTGATTAACTGAAGCCTTTCCCCAATGTGCAAACTGCTCTGTGTGGCATGATCTACTGTCCATGCAGAACTGCTTACCAACAAAAAAGAACTACAAATAAGTATTTTAACCATGGATTTCTAGGAACATTTTAGTGCTGAATTTCAGCTTTTGCATCTGTGCCACAGCTACCAAGACTGACTTAGCTCCTGGAATTCAGTTTGCAGAAATCAAACTCTGCTCTTCAAGTTTATCACTTGAAGAGATCAGTTGATTTGGACTTTTTTACGGTGCACCAAGGTGTTTGTAGAGGTGCTGCAGGAGCTGCTTGGTGTGGGTCAGTTCATTCAGCAGTAGGCTGAGAAAATGCTCTGTGCATTACCATCCCTGGCAGCAATCAAATTGTTTTTAAAGTATCATTTTCCTCGAAGGCATAAAGTGGAAAATTAAACACACATACTGTCAAAGGATGTAGAAATTACATGAGTTGTTTAGGAAGGAAAAGAAACAAGCTCCAAAACCTGAACAGTTTACCCAAATTATGTACAAGTCATGAAACATCTCTATTTCATGCATATTTCAAATAATTGTCAATTTAAATACATTCAATTCCACACCACCATATATTTTCCAAAACTAACATTCATTATCAAATAAGTTAAACTTGGAAACAATTTAAAAATGACACGTGTAAAAATGTGCCTAGCAAAGTACTGTAGTGTAAATACAAACACCTTTGATTAAGGCTTTTGCAGTTGCACTCTTGTAATAAAGAAGGGCAGAGGTGATTAAGAATTTAATGCAGTGCATAGTTAAACTGGTTGGCAAACTTCTCGTGCTTCCTTTGGTCCACCCGGTTCATGGCTTTCACAACCCGTTTCATGGCCCCTCTGAAAGAGAAACAAAACAATAATAATAGTTCTGTTGAGTCTACTCAATCTCAGAGAACATTTATGAATGTTGGTGAATTTGATTAATCACTACCAGGCTTCTGAGCAAGGCATTGATGAGGCTGAACAAATTTGTCTTGTTAACTAAATTAGCTGCAGCAATATAAATAGTTTAATTCAGCAATGATTTTATTAACAGGAGTAAACAAATTTAAGTCTTTCCATTCAATGGCTGCGTATTCCACCCTCCCAGCATTATTTCTTAGAGCCACATGGAGCAAGCTTGATTTTCAAAAGCACCGAAGTGCTCTCAGGCTAAAAACCCTGAAAGTATCTAACAAGATTTTAAAAAATTAATACTCAGAAACCCTTATGAAATCAAACCCACAATCCAGAATGTTTTTGTGAGGGAAGGGTTTGCTTTTCAGCTCATGTGAACTTCCACAGGTTACTAAAACTCTGTTCCATCAGATGTGGGCTGAGTTAGACTCTTTTGCTCACACCAGCAGCATCCCCATTCCTGAGCAGCAGCTTTTAATCCACAAGAACAACTCTAGTTTAGGAAGACATCAGAGATTATTGTGTATCTCCACAGAGAGACAGCACATCTGCAGAAGTGCTCACAGTTCAGCACAGGCAGGACAGTATGGCCACTCACACATCAAGTGTGTGAAAAAATGGGATCTCTGCTGCCTCAGGATGGGCAAGCACTTGAACCCTCTGCATCTCCTGCTGTGCTTGAAGATGGCTCTGGAACATCTTTCAGGTTCAAAAAAGAAGTGAGGGAATGAACTTCAGAGCTGTTAAAAGCTTTCTGGTGCTCCCAAATCCAGTCTGTCTCCCTGTTGCTGCTCTACTGGCTGCCATTGCTTCCTCCCAGTAAAGATGTGCCCAGAGATTTCTCTAGGGAGGGACTGCAATGCTTCTGAGCTGGGTAATTAAGACACCTGCAATTTTTTCCCCTCCACAAACTTATGAGTGAAAATCATACAGCTAAGATTTTGAGGGTGAGGAAAACGATGCCTAGACAGCATGAACAGGAGTAGGAGATTTTCATAAAAGGCAGAGAGAGAGCAGGCTCCTACATCCTCCAGCTGGTAAGGCAGAGGAATGGGTACACAAATCCAGAGAGTAAGAAGCAGCAGAAGCAGTCAGGAAAATGTTCTGTTGTGAACATCTGGCCTCTCAGAAACTTAAAGCAGCTATTGTGCAGAGATGAGGGCACCTTGCCTCAGGAATTTTGTTCCTCACTGGATTCTTAAGTTCTGGTTTTTACTGGTTACTTTAGATGCCTCTGGAACAAAAGCTCAGCTATCTGAGGCTGATGTTTGCTAGGTGTTCTCAGCTGTCACCCTGCCTATGAAGGGTGTTATCTCCTCACACATCTCCAGGTAAACACCTGGCTGCTCTGCTGATGTGGCAGGTAGAGCAGCTACAGGCTTGGTTTGAGGGACTGTGTGCCATTCAAAAGCAGGGCACTGACTGATGTCTCCTTTGATTTCTACAAGTTTGGCAAGTTCCATCACACAAGGAGATGGTTTCAAGGCCTGTGCTGTTAAGACTCTACATTGTCACACTCTGCATTTATCACTTCTGAGGATGTTCCAAGCTGTGCAGGAAAATGAAGATAAGACATGCACCTGGGCAGTGTTCCTCAGCCTCTTTCAGGATCAGCCCTTACACACTATTCTAGCTCTGCTTTCAGGGTTATGTCCAATAAACAAGCTGACTTCTGGTTTGTAACTGTTCTCTGTAACGGCTTCCTTTCCAAAGCCATTTTGAAACATCTTAAAAAAGTTTTCCCTTAATAACACTCTAAATGGTGGGATTAAAGATTTTCTCAGCAGCAGTTGCAATGAAAACCAACATTCTGAAAAAACACCCTGGAAGAGGTATACTTTAAACAAAATTCTGCCAATAAAGTTACCAGAGTAAGGAAAATGTGGTCATGGTTTTGCACTTCAAATATTACCTAATTGGTAGGAGAAAAGTGAGCCTTTAGCAGTGCAGAGTGGCCTTGCCACTTTCATGTCATGTAGGTTTTACATTAGCACCAGTGGATTGTGTGATACTGTAAATGAAATGAGATCCCACTTTGATGATCTGTGTGCAATTTCACTTAGCTTTATTGGCAGACTAGAGCCTGGGTTTATCACCTATACATTTCAAGTAATTTGGGGTTGTTATAAGGAGCCAAGGTTATCATCTTGTTTAGTGCTGCAAAGCATGAAACCTATTAAAAACTTGACAGGTCTGATTCCCTATGCCTGGCACTAACACACACTCAAAATCATTAGCACAAACCACAGTAAACCATGATATGAAATTCTAATCACTAGAACTGTATGTCTCTGACTTTTAACTAAGACCAGGTGACATGAGAAATTCACATAAAATGTGGTATTTTAATAACCAAAAGCAACATGGATTTGGCTTTGTTATTATAATCAGTACGTCAGAGAAGGGAAAATTGAGTTTAAACAAATATTGCGTCCTGGATGCTGTTCAACTCATCCAGTATGCTTAGAGAATAACCCACCATTAATGATTTTACAACAATAATTTTTCTTTCTTGCTTTGACCACTTTACTTTCCTTTGACTACTTCATTTTTGACATGTGAAACTCTTTAAACAGCTGCAGCTGCTTCCCATTTGACAAAGACCAGAGCATGCTTAGGCAAATTTATGTTGTAGCCACATCTAAGCAAGAACAGGCATCAAAAATGGTGTTAATAGTGGACGGATGGAGCTACTGTATGATTTAAAGCACATCTGGGAGTGGCTGGCAGGTTCCCACAGCTACCTGAGCTGCTGTGCCTGACTAATAAATGATCATCCAGAGAAGCCAATCCAACAACTGAAGTTTTAAAGAAATTGAGACAGGATGAAAAAAGTCTTTCATAGGGAGATTTTGTAAATTAGTTAAAAGCCACTCTCAAAGAAATAACCTTGGTTGTCAGTACTATTTTTTAGCCTCCAGAAATATGGAAGATATTATTGCTTGCAGTTAGCCAAAGAAGCTGTAAGTGCATGTTAATGTAGAAACAGAAAGTACTGTTGAATCAAACAGAAACAGTAATTTAACAGGCTTTAGAGAATGGAAGTATCTTACTTATTGAAGACTTTCTTCTCAAGCCGGGAACGAGAAGTGTCAGCCTGTTGCTTCAGGTCTGTCAGATTTGGGTATTTTTGTTTCTTCCCTTTCTTTTTCTGTCCTTTTCCATTACTTTTAGAGGAACCAAGATCCAGGCCTGTAGCAGCTTCAACTTCTCTCATGAATTCTGGATCTCGCCATTCTGTTCAAAAGACAAAACATGAACTTTGAAACTCCAAACCCAGGGAGGATTTGCAGTCCCCTAAGGAAGAGGTTCCTGTCACCAGTGGGTGAGGGCAGAGCCACCGTGATCTAAGCTGCACACGCAAAGGAAGGGGAGGATAAAGCAGTTTCCCAAAATGACAGATCTTGATGAAGAAGCCCTGCCAGTCTGGGTTAGTATGTATTAGTAGCTGCTATGGATAAAACTGTTCTGTAGGAAGATCTAAGTCAAGTTTTTTCAGTAGCACAGTAGCAAAGTTCCAATGAAACTATTCCATGCAAGAGAGGTGAATAAACACAGTGATTATTATTTAGAAATGAAAATGCCAACAGTGTAGCTGAGGAACTTATCTGCAGAAATAATTCTGTATAAGCTTTAAAAGAAACCTAAAAAAATGGAATATATCAAATTTTTAGCAGAGTAGGGCTGGCAACATTGTGATTTCTGTTCATCAATAACATTTACTTTAAAACATAACTGGTATCTGACATCTACATAAAATTCTTGAGTAGGACATCATGACCCTGTTGCCATGACATCCATTCTGCATCTGAAAAAGATCCTACTTTCTAAGTATCCACATTGCCTCAGATTAATTATCTAAATCAAGTTTCTTCTCTTGACAATGGCACAAGTTAATTTACCTAAACAAAATCTTGTTCTACATTTTTTCAAAACCTTAATGCTTCAAAATCTAGCCATACACTGTAAGTGGATTCTGAGCCTAGATACCACCAAGGAAAAAGCATGAACAATTTAGACTGTAGACTGTTTGAGGAAGCCACAGTTTTTCACCTGCAGTGTAGTCTTGTGTATCAGAACAAGGTAGCACAAAGTAAAAATGTGGCTGGAGGATGGACATCTGCCAAGGGGAAATTTAGAAAAATTTCACTTCATTGACTTTGAGCATATGGGTCAGAAAAAAAATGTAGGAAGTACTACTTCAAAAAGAACATGGTCCACACTCAGCAGAAATGCCAGAAGTCTGCATTTTAACAACAGTAATTGCCAGTCATTTGTCATAGTTTCCCTTATGTCAGTCAGCCTTTCTTGCCTGCAGAAATTGTAACAAATGTCTACTCCTCTTACATAACAACTTTGTAAATATAGAAAAATAAACAGTCCTAAAGGACTACACAACTTCATTTATACACCAAGATGGTCACTGAGTGTGACAAACAACACTAACAACATTTCAGGAAGGTCAGAGGCAATGTCCTCACTTAAGAATGTGGTGTTAAGGAATACCAGAGCAATTTTCCAAGGAAAGGTTAGATCTAAACTACCATCATACATGAAAGCAAGGACTGATTAAAATCCAACACAAGCCAAAAAGGATGAGGAAAACGAAGCTGTTCAAGAGTGGCACAGGAGAGTTACAAAGGGAGAAAACAGAACACACATACTTGATAGATCATAAGACCTCACAGACTTTTTTTTTTTTTTAAGTGAGGGAATACAGAACAGTACAATTCAGATACAGGAACGATTAATCCAAGATTAAGGAAAACTGTCTAAACAGTTTATCTCCCAGTAATAAGAAGGCGTCACAGTTTAGGAACCCTGTGAATAGAGCAATTGTTTAAACACAACGAAAAAATGCCGGCATCCAGTAGAGATGAAATGAGCATTTGAGTAAAATGAAGGAGCAATTTAAAAGCTTTTGAGAAAAATCAATAGAATGCCAGGGAAGAGCAGGCTTTTTGAGCATTGATGGGCCCCTAAAGCTCTTCATACATTGTTACTGAGTTTAGCAGCAGGGAAAAGAAAATTACACAGTTTGCAAGGGTAGGCGGGAATCAATACTGTAGTTAGTAAAGAGATGCTATTTCACATCTGAGTGGCCAGCGGCCTGCCTTCACCAGCCTGTCCTGATACCTGTTTGTTAACAAGTCACTAAGGGCTGAAAAACCAGATACTCTTCAGGGTTGACACAAAAAATAGGCACTTAATTTGCTCCTGTGTGTGAACTATGGGAAAAGGATGAACGCCGCAGATTAGTGGGTCAACGTAATCCCAACTGATTCACTGTTTCAGGACTGAAGAGCCCAAAGCACCTTTCTGGGGGCATTGGCTAGAGTTTAGAATTTTGTACTAAGATAATAAATGATCCATAATAACAATGACAGTATTGTCAAAACACAGTCATTAGCACACAAACCATATAACTGTTTCCCCCTTTAATCACACAAAAATAGAAATAAATCTACCATCCAGTAGGAAGGAGATGCAAGAATAATTTTGGTGCAATTTAACCATACAACTGATCTGCAAATTTAAGTGTTTTTTTCCAGATTTTTCAAACTGCTATCATTAACAATGTCGTTAATCAAACAGTTCCTGACTGCCCAGTGCGTTCCCAGTTGTATATTTCCCACAGCACCACTGCTCAGATTTGCTTCAAGACATTTGTCATTAAAAAAACCCCAAAACCAAACACCACTGAAACCCAACCAAATATAACCCTCCAAACCACAAGCCTCAAAACAAGAAAAAAAATTTTAAAAGTTGATGAAAATACTCTAAAGCATATATAAAAGTAGTAAGGCAGAGCAAAAAAGAAAGTGGACAGAAGCATTTTGTGACATCTGGTATACATATGGCTTTAGAAACATGGAGGGTTTTGTCCAAATTAAGTGCCACAGCTTTTGCAGTATGTCCCCAGCCAGATGGGATGGACCTTTGTGTGACATTTCAGCTTAACAACCACACTCAATAACACAAGGAGCAATGCCAACACTGGTTTGGGACTAACAGATACATCCTTGTGGACCAGAGGTGAGAAGTCTCCAACAACACTGAGCTGACACTGTAATAAAAATAAATACTATGTCTAGCCTTAAGCAATGGCAATTTCACAGGGAAAAAAAAAATCAATATTTTTCAGTCCAAGTGATTTTTATACCAGAATATTAGTTTCTAGTTTGAGATTTCAAGAACACCTATCAGTTTAATTTGCTAGTTTTAGTCTGTCATAACTAAGCTCGGAACTTTTCTATTTAACACAACATCCACACCCCTATCCTGGTTTCCCTGTGATAGTCCAATAGTGTCTGTGCTGCAGGCTGGATGCCAGTTTGGAGCACTTACTATATCTGGACAGGGATGGCAACTACCTGCAAATGTAGCACTTTGACACCTGTGAATGTCAGAAGGTATTCAGTAATTGCTGTGCTGGTGTAGTGCTGTAATCACCAAGCACAGTCACTCGAAGATGGTCAAACAAGTATTAAAGGACACAGGGTGTGTCAGTTGTATGTTCAAATGCACATTCATTCCACACAGACCTTTCTGAATACAGATTCCTGTTCTGAATACAGGTAACTGCTCCTCAGGCTCTCAAGAGGTTTGATGGAAGGTTCAGCAGGTTCATTAACAATATGTATAACTGTCAAACACCAAGTCAGTCAAACCTAAAGAGAAAATTCCTTCAAGGGAGCATAGTACAGGATATCAAAATGCTAATGCCCAAGGGTAAGTTTAATTAGAATGCAGAATACTCACCTAAAATAAATAGCTCTAACCAGAGAAAACTAAGACCTGCTGAAGGAAGCTAGATTAAAGAAAAGCTGTCCCCTCCAATTATACACTGTGTCTTTGCTGGATAGATCCCTCTCTCTCATCTTCCTCTGCAGTCCATTAAATTCCAGGTATCTTCTGTTCATCACTAACAGGGTTTAGTTGTACTATTGCAAGAAAATATTTTATTCCCCGTGGAAGTCTTCCTGCCTGTGTACTCATTGCCTGCATTTTTCACCTACCAGTCCAGAGCTGCACCGCAGCTAAAAATACCCAAATTATCTTGGGGAAGAAGGAGCCCTCCCCTCCACACTCGAAGGCTGCAGCCAGGATGCAAGGAGAAGGCCAATAGCTTTGTTGCCCATTCTCAATTATTTAAAAACAAAATTCCAGCATGCCCTCCCAAAACTGGTGGTAACACAAATGATCCTAATAATGTTATCATTGTATTGCATAAATCACAACTGTTAGGGACCAGCAAGATTAGATAACTTCTTTGCAGAAGCACAGGAGCAATTACTAACAAGCACTTCCCAGGGAACATGTCCAACCATCCTTGATAAAGATGTTCCTTAAGACAAAGGTTATAACTTGTCTGTCTGAGCAGTGTTGGGAACATTACAAAAGCAACTGGAAGTAAAGCACAAACACAATGTTAATGTTATTCTGTCTACACATGTATCCATATTTATCACATATGCAAGAACCACTGCAAAAGAGCTGTAATTTAAAATCAATAGGAATGCAAATGGGAGAATATGGTTAGGAGCAAAACAGGTAACAGATATTTCCCACTTCTACCTAGTATTTTTTAAAAATTTTTTTAAGATGCTATGCAGAAACAGACCTGGCTGGGCTGCTTGCTTCTCAAACTTCATCTTTTCTTCTCTGGCTCTGTCCTCTGCATTTACAGGAATCCCAGAGTCATCCCGAGGAATTATCTTTCCATGGAAAGGGCACTTGAGAAAGAAGGGGAGGAAAGAAAAAGTCTCACAGTTTTTGAATGAAAAGAAAACGTTTACCTTTTACCCAACACAGCTTAAAGCTGGAAACTGGAATTGAGCAACAAAACTACACTTGACTCCCAGTCCTCTTTAGAAAGCATCAGAATCCCACAAACATAATGTGTTAAATATATTCAGAATCTCAAAGAAATAACCTCTTTTTGAAACAAATACCCAATTTCAAGAGAGCAGGTAGCACATTCTGTCAAGTCTGGAACTAGGGCATCAATACTGCATCACATATTGTTGGTTATGCTACATCCCTATCCTGTAACAATTCCATTAAAAATACTGAAGTCCATTCAGATCCTTCAATCTCAGATAATACAGAGATAGAGATAAGAACAGAGATAAGAAGAACAGAGATACTAGAATAAAGTATTTAAGCAAAGTAGTTCTGCTCACTAGTGCTCTTAATTTGAGGCTGTATAGAGTTTAGTTTCCATAAAACTTAATTTCTAAATAAAATTTCTTTGCCCCTCAAACACATAAGTTTCTAGAAACAGTTAAATCAAATATGCCTCTGAGAAAAAATTTTCAGTGAAGAACTATCTCTGCCTTACTGCCAGGTACTCACACATCACAGTAATAAATAAAATCCAGATAACCTACAAGGAATGCCAAAAAATTGACAGTTCTTTCAATGTTTGCAGCTTCTTTATCAAAAGGATGTTTCCCTTACGAAGCACATATTAACCACGAACTTCTCCAATGCAATGTTCTTCCACTCCCTTGAGCTATACTTACAATGTGAAATAAATTTTTATGGGTGTTTTAAGGAGATCTCCTCCAAATAGCACAGATCTTGGAGTTATGTGACTTCGTGCCTACCTTAATCCGATCTTGTCTTTCACACAGAGTTCCACCAGGCATGGGTGCTCGACATTTATGCTTCACTGGCTCAAACTTGCCAGCAAATGTTATATACCTGGTTTTTAACATTTCTGTTATTTCTTTATTTTCCACCTCTTCCTCTACTTCACTGGGTGCCCAAAATCGATGCTCAGAGGTAAATCTGCGAAAACAACAAATTAAAATAATTCACACACAAAACTGTAAGAAAACACATAGAGATGCCATTATCAACCTGTGCTAAACTCACATGTGAAAGGAAGGGAATTACTAGTGAATTAAAAAACCCTAGGAATCTACCAGTCTTTCTTATGGCTCCTGTATTATGAAGATATTTTTAAAATACCACCAAAGCCTGTCCACTATTGATTTCCTGTTTAACCTGCTAAGCTATTACAAGTCTTAGCTTTAGTTCACAATCTGACATCCAGAGTCAGTTATCTAATTTCCAGTGAATAACTTTGTAATTCTGTACTTAACATTCTTTGTAACGAAATACTTCTATGACTAAGCACAGAAGACAGATCAAGGAGGAAACAGTTTGATCTTAACATGTCTGATCTTATTCCTGATAGCTGGACTCCTGCAGCAGCAGAGAAGCAGAAGCTGGAATCAGAGGATGTTGCAATAAACGGAGACCACGGGAAAGAGCAAACAATCAGCTGAGCCTCACACAGACTCTTTCTTCCAAGTCCTCCTACACAGTGCCCACAAATCTGAGAAATTATCAGGTGTTCCTCTAGGAAATTAAACTAATCCATTGAAAATCTATTTTAAAATTAGAGATCTTACCTACATTTACAGACAGATAGGCAAACAGCATTCATATAATTTCATTTTAGCCACCCTAAGCTGCCAACAGCTTGTAGTGAAAAATACGCAACCCCAGTGAGCAATTACCTGACTAACTTCAGATGCTAATCTTAGGAGGCAATGACTGTCCCTCTGATGACTTTTTCCATGATTTCTCTTAATCATGAAAAGAAATTAGGGTGAGCAGCTTAAGCTTAGGTATCTGATTTTAAGATATCTGAAGTTAACAACAACAATCCTACCTCAAATTTAAGGAAATATGAAGATAAAGAGGAAAAAAATACAGCTAAATTAAGGAAAAAAATTTCAGCCTGCATGTCTGCTGCTCATGACAAGCAAGATGGAGATACCTAGATGACAGATGACTTGATAAGGACATAAAATTCCTAAAGGAACCTTACAATCCCTTTCTTCCACATAGTTCTTTGACCCAATCAGTTCCAGAGTTATTTGAGAGGATTTTCTCTATCCATATCCAATTCCTCTCATTCACTAATATCTTTGGGTGTCATTCCTACTTTGCTTTCTGTAGACTGCAAAGCCATATATACATGAACACTGGCTTCACTCATCACATCAGTCACAATTCCGCAAAGCACATAAACCAATACTTGAAAGAATAACTTTAGAGGGCCTGAAAAGTTTTGATTAATTTTTTCTAACCAAATTTTCAGCAGATGACAAAAGAAAAAAAAAAGTAGAGGAAAATATCTGACCACAGCAACCTACGACATATCTAGCTGCTGGTTTTAATGCAATAGTTGAGCATTTAAACTATGCAAAGAGGTTAGAACCAGGTTAAAAAGGGATAAAGGAAACTCGGAAACATCTCTGTGATTCGCTGTCATCAGAAAAATGTTCTTGTTAAACAGACTGATTCTATCTGAAAGTTCTCCATCAAATACATCTCATTAGTGCCAGAGAAATGCTAACCTGCTATAAAGTACAAATAACTTTCTTCTGGTAAATTAGGGGATAAAGGCCAAAGAGCTCTAGTGGAGGCTAGTTCAACCATAAACACAGTTTTTGGTTAAACAAAATATTTTTAATTACACACTTCTCCAAAATGTAGCAAAAAACCCAAAAGAATATTTCTAAAAAATCAATATTACTTCAGCCCAATGTTTGATCGGTATTTTAGCTTCAGCAAGTATATGGCAAGATTGTACAATAGAGAGTAAAATAAAATAATGACATCAAATTTTTATTTGCTTATTTTAATGCAGTGCTGAAAGCAAGACTGACTGGCAGCTCTGTGTCTCGAACCTTGCAGTCACACAGAGGGGAAAGCATTCCTAAAAAAGGCACCATACATCACATGCATGGCGATCTTGCAGAATCTCTTAGTAAAATTCTACTGTCCTTTGGTGGTCTGAACTCCCCTCCCCCTCTCAATTATCAAATTACAGTTACACAAGAATGAAGAAGAATTTAACAGTTGGGCATGTCAACCCTTCCAGTTAGGAAATAGTTCTATTTAATTATTTCTCTGTCTCCCTTCCCCTAAATATGCACTCAACAAATGTCAAGAATATTAAAATTATATTTTGCCCTATGTATCATTGACTAGTATTTGGGAACTGAACTTAAAACAGCCTAATTCCTACAAATATATTAATACATATTATTGTTTATTACAAGCATATAACTTATTTTCTCTCAACATGATTTACAAGTAGGTGAGAGAAGAACAAAGCAGTGGCAGTTCCCAAAGTTTTCTGACTTCTTGTTGTAAGTTAAGCAACATTATCAACGGGCAGATACTTGTTTGAAAAAATGATGCATATGACGAGTAAAATCTGTTTGTAAGATGGATCAGAAGAGGAACAGATAATCAACTGAAAGATCAAAAAGCTCAACATCTCACTCACATTTAGAGTGCTCCTAATCCAGCTAAATAACAGAGGCTTTAATGGCAATGACACAGCAATACACGAGGAGGAGGAGGAATAAAAGACAAGTAATGGTTAACTGAAATCTAAGAGAGGGCTCTTGGAGAACTGCTGCACTCTTTCAACGAATTTATATCATCTTAATTTCTAATTTGACAGGAAGCTTATAAAAACATTGTATAAATACAAATTCTAACCCCAGATGCTTACAGAGATCCTGAAGCAAGTGCAAAAATGGGCTAATTCAAACATCCCAGTCACAGGCAGTGCCGCACCAGCTATTTTATTCTGCTCCTAAGAGTAAGCTGATTTAATTCAAGGAGGAGAGTAGATGAATTTGGAAGGTCCATACTATCCAAAGTAAGTCTGTTAAGCTGACACAGCACACTCTACACAATTCAACACTGTGCAGCATACACTACCTTCTGCCTGCCCCCAAAAAAACCCAACAAAACTTTAGAAAATCTTCCTGGTAGCTACATTCACAGTGTTAAAATCTTAATTTATTGTAAATGCTGTGATTAAGTAAGTGCACTGCTAAATGAAACCGAAAGACTTTTCCCCTTCAGAATTTAAAAATTCAATTCCATAAACATCCCATATCTATTTTTCAGTTTGCTTTTTTTCCCTAAGAATCTTACAGAGTCAGGATGGGTGCATAAGCTGACCAATAACTCCCTTAATTTTTCAGTAAGTCTATTTTATGCCTGGGGTCAATGGTATTGTGTGTGCAGAGTTACTTAAATTATCTTTAGTTAGACTGGCACATCTGTAGTTATAGACTATATGGTTCAGAAGTGTGCCCTCTATTTTACTGGGAAGCATAAAAATAAAGCAGTACAGCACGAGGCAGACAGGCAGTGAAATATGCTTCTGATTTCACTTATGACTTGAATAACTCATTTGCAACGTAAAATAAGGCCTTACTACCTTTGTGGCATTATCACAGACAAATGCTTCTTAAAGCCCTGCTGAAAATCTTTTCATAGTCTTTGAAGAGCCTATACCACATGAGATGGAATCCAAAGCCTGGAGTGACTGTGGTAAAGCACTTTCATGCATCAAATTGCACCAGTTTTCAGTAGTTTAACAGATATTCAGCATTTTACAAAATCAGGTGCAGGGGCAAAGATTTCCTCTTGTTCCTTTCTGCCAACACTGTTTTAGCACTGTGATTGCAGGCTGGGGTTTTTTTCTTTGTTTTGGTAAGAAAACAAACCAAGTTGAAGTAATACTGCTAAGAATATAATAGTTTAATTTGCAACCCAGCTAGTCAGTGGTATCAGGTATGGTAGACACTGACACCAAAGTTCTGGTGGACTTAAATGAAATTTAAACATAGAAGGAGGACTTTGCAACCCAACTTTCATTTAAAAATAGTAAAAGGGGTCTTAAAAACTGACAGCTAGAAATAAATTCTGATGTGTACCTACCACCTCTTCTCCCCAGCAGTGCTAAAGCTCTCCCTAAGTCAGTAATGTTTCGTGAAACACAAAACCTCCCAGACAGCAATGGAAAGTGAAAGATCCAAATCCAAATCCTGTAACTGCCACCTTTCTCTTGTATGACTCAATAAGCCTATCAGTTTCCTCAGCTGCCACTTTGTGAAGTCAGGAAAAACACTTCCCCAGCCTTTCTCCTACCTTGCCTCCTACTTATTTAGATCTTAAAGTCTCCAGCTGAGGGAATGTCTATCATACTTGGCAGGGCCCTTTGCATAATGAGGTACCAGCTTAAATTGGAGTAACTGATGCCATGCTGCAAACATAAAAAGAGCAGAAAAAATGTGCTTTGAAACATCAAAGGATATTTAATTAGTATCACATCTTCTCAAAACAAATAACATTAAAGGTAGAACTTCTGACTTTGTTTATGGGTCCTACAACACAAGGTAAAGAAGAAAAGTAATTATCAAAAGAAATAGCAGTCACCCCACTGCATGACCTCTGAGTACAAGTAAACCTATTTATTTGTTTAATTTGTCTTAAAAGAAAAAGAGCATTACTTGATAATCTTCCCAGCACTTGGCTGATCCTCTCCCCAGTAGTGAAGATCTAATCCAAAAGGCATGAGGGGAGCTTTAGCTCTTTCTTCTAGTTTTCTTCTTTTACTGTCAGGATCTTCCAGGTTTGCAGTCTCAGAAGTCACAGATTCACTGGAGAAGATTGATGAGAAGTCAATACAGAACACCAATGACCACAATGACTTTTTATTTTTTTCTGTTTTCATCAGATTGTTTTAGACCAACACTAATATTACCTTACATGTACAATTACAACTACTTCCCAAGGTTGTCCATTTTTTTTTTAAGGAAGACCATATGACACAACACCACACACTCTATGCAGCTTGCTGCATGTTCAGCTAGTGCTGGCTAACACACATCACACTGTGGGGGCTGAAACCCAGACATCTGATGGGGGCAGCAGTGGATCATGCATATTGCACTCCCACAGGAGCCACAGATGTGGTACTGGAAATCTCAGATTAATTCCAGTTTGCTAGGTTTTGGGGCTTTCCTGGCCCATGCAGAAGGGTCTTTCCAGGGACATGCCAATAAGCAGATGACTCCAGCCTTCTCCTCAAATCAAAGCCAAATGCTAGGCAAGGCTGGAGTTTCACCAAACTTTGAACAGGATTGATAACAAATATGTCTTTGGAAGCAATATAATAGCTCCAGGCAGCACTGACAGCATAAGTTACTGGGAATAAAGAGATGCTGAAACTTGCTAACTGAACATTAGGATACACTCTGTTTTGCTGCAAACAAAATTTACCCAAATAAATGGGGTGGGGGGTATTGTTAGCAAAGAAGGGAACAGTGTATTTTCATAAAGGCCATTTACACCAAATAAGATCTATATTAACTGAGCACTAAAAGATTCCTAAAGATCCTGTTGCAATCACCAACAAAATCCCAAACACTGAGCAATGAATGTAACTTCAAAATGAGATCAAGTCAGCCTTGTCAGCTCACCTGGTTCACGAATGCTTTTCTGTGTGCTGTCATGACTAATAAACATAAGAGAAAGAGGTTTGTATCAGAATTAAAACAAAGATGACCTGGCATGAGGAGATGGTAACTTTGGCAGTTTGTCTCTAAGAAGTTTCAGTGTGGCAGCTGCACAGGTTGGATCAAGTTCATCCTCATTCCCTTTGAGCTGAGTGTGGGAGCTCAGCAGAGCTGCTCCTGTCGACGCCTTCACCACTGGGGCTTTTGGAGGTGACTGAGGTTCAAGCCCTGCAAAAAAACCTTGATGTTTAGGAGTGATTCACTTCTCTCGCCCTCACAGTCCACCCAAACTGCTCAGGGTGCTGACTACATCTTCCTGCTTTGGGGAAGTACACCCAGAGAGTCTGTCCAAGAGACAGGAAATGCCTGAGCTACACCTGAGGAACGAGCCCTCTGCAAGGCATACCAGACACTGATGTTCAACACCAGCAGCTCAGGGGTGGGGTAACTTTAATTACTTTATACAGCCAGATTAGAAACTCAGCATGGACTGTAAGGATACAATTAGACAGGCTGAGCTGTCAGACAGCACCGGCCTCTATTTGCTGAGCTGGAGGAGCAACTCCATTAGCCAGTAGTAACTACAAGAACTTTTCAGCCAATGACAGCTAAAATTGCAAAGATATGATCCCTCACACCAATGTGATCTGTCCCCTCTGAAAGCCTTTTTATAAAATAATTTATTGAAATGCAAGGTCTCGTCCCTCAAAAAAGATCCCTAAATTTGATACAAGAAGTCAGTTTCACAAACCTAAAATTTTCAGCAAATATCTGAGCCTTCTTATGAAAAGTAACTAAAGTTTATCTAACATTACTTAATTGTAATTTTTAATCTTTTGCCCAGTTCTAACCAGCCCTGAAGCTGCATTCAGAAGTATTCTTGCTTTGCTAGTCATTAAATGTATCACAATATATTAAGTAGAAAAGGAAAAGCTAATGTTATATCTGTGACCAGCCATCAGAGTAGGAAATTGCAAGACCCATAGTGGAGGGAGGCTTGGTACACAAAATATTTTTGTTTGACAGAATAACGTATTTTCCACAAACAAAATTAGAACAATTTGCTGTGACCCATTTTACCACCTTACAAGGTCTCTCAGCAATTCATCCTGACCTTGATTGGTTTGCATCACTCATTCCCTTTGAGCCATGGGGTGTGACAACACGGTGGCACTGCCTGGCCAGAGCCACAGGCCAAGATGCTGAGGTGGCAGCCTTTGGGATCCACCCCCTAGGATTGCATCTCCAAGTACCTACATCAGGAGCTGAGTCCTTGTGCAGGGAACAACATCCAAACCTGTTTGCCAAAGCTCCAAGCTCAGGGCACTGAGAAGGTCACCTGTTTAACCTAATTCCTGGACAGCCTCTCCCCAGAGACAGCAACAATCCTCATCCAAAATCAAAGTCCATCCTGCTGCTGGCTGGTGGTGCTGCTGCTGCTCCCTTACTCACTCCTGCCCACACCACACACTAACAAAAGCTATGTACACTCTACATTCTCCAAAGTCAACAAGCCTTCTGAGAATATTATAAAAAAACAAACAAACAAACAAACCAACCAAAAACATTTAAAGGACCAATCTCTGCACTAGAAAACAGTCTGCAGAAGGACCAGAAATAAAGGAAATGATAATTAAATATGATAGGATGGATTTGAGCAGATATCTAGGTTAAATAGCAAAAGAAATTATTTCATTGCACTTATTAGGCTGTGGAGTTGCTGTTCAAAAGGGAGAATGGTGCCTCCACAAAAATGTGCTTTTAAACAGCACTTCAGTGGCATAATAATGCAGGAATTTTGAATTTATATCTCTGGAAAGGGGGCAGGGTAGGGCTCCAAAGCAGTTCAGGTCACAAGCAAGAAAAGGAAAATGCCTTTCTCAGGTGCTTTTATCAAAGTGAAACAGAATTAACTGAAAACATTGTTTTAACCACACTTTAGAATCATCAGTATTTGGAGAAGTAAACTTCCTCTAACGACAGAAACAGTTACAAACAGGGCTTTTGGCATGAACCAGGTGAACTGAAAAGAATATGTCATAAACTATCTGTAAAGCAGAATTGCTTAGACTATATTTAGCATTTAAACTGATTTCTTTTTCCTTTTTTAAAGGACCCTTTCTGAAAAGCATTGTTTAAAGCAAATGTTTTGAGAGCACTTGTACTATTTACAAATAGTAAAAAAAAGTCAGAAGATAGCAGGTTTGTGTCACTCACCACACCTCTCATCTTCAGAGAAAATATGTGCTATGTATTAAAAGTTCTCCAAAACCCCTATTTTTTTCTACTTCTTTTCCTATGATGTTTACAGGAAGCAGGATTATTCACAACACTGGTTTGGTTGACGAGGAGGGGAACAGCAGAGACAAGCAGCCAGCAACAGACAGGAAAGGCAAGAGAGATAAATGGACAATGTGACATTTAGACAGATAAAAATGACATCTGGAAGATCAATATAGGAATTCTTAAGAGTTACAAGAACAAAATATTTTCTCATTGATTTCTTATTTTAAACTATTAATAGAAAAATAGCTAAAAATAGATACACTAAGACATCAGTAACATCACTTCCACTGTGGAGTTTTAGGAAGTATTTATGAAAGTAGGTTTTACTAACAAGATAAAGACAAGAGTGACCAGGCAGACAGCCCCAGCTGAATGGTGTCCAGTGTCAGGGTGGGGTTGATTTGTTTTGGTTTTAAAACATAGATGGGATTAAGTACAGTTTTAAAAGTAAAATTCCTCTTCAGAATTCTGCTGTTCTGTGTGCTTTATTTAACAAGTACAGTACCTGTGTTCAAATTGTGCCAATAGCAGCTTTAAGAAAGAATCATGGAAGTGTTTAAATCCCCCTTTTTGTTTAAATTGACCAAATGGCACCTATTGCCTGAAGCAATAAAGTAGCCCATGTTCACAAGATAAATCTATAGAAGGGAAGAGAGAGGCTGGGGTTTCAGCTGAAGTTAGGCTGCTGAATGCTGACATTATTGATTTTAGCTAGTTCAGCTGGCCTTGTAATTAAAATGTAAATTTGAGAAAGAGATTATGTCCTGACAGAAATGGTGGGATTAGGGGGAGATAAAAGCCCCTCAGTGAAAATTCAGAGAAAAAGCAAGCCCAGGTTTCCTCAGCTGTGTGGATTTAGACAAAATCAAGCTACTTCAGATTCACTGAAGTTTAATTGAAAAAACTGAGATAGAATATAAACAAGTATTATGGACTTCACCTTCCTGAAAAAAAATTAGTAATTTCTGCTCCCCATTTGTTGAATCTTAGTCAAGCCAAGTGTATGTGATTTATAATACTACAAACACTGTCCTAGACTGTCAGGAAAATCCAGCAGTTCAGGTCCAATATTTCCCCTCTTACTGAAAATGCCTGCTGGTACTTTACTCAGGAAGCACAATAAGCTTTGGAGTCTGCAAAGCTTCCCAGTGCCTTTGAATGAAACTATGATCATTTGTATGAAATCTTGGAATCTTCCTTTGGAAAATCAAATTAAAGAAAAAAAGATAACTGTAGTAGTTAACAAGAAGAGTTCACTAACATTACACAAACACTTAGTTTGGCTTCCTGGAATTACAGAATATGTTGATATACTGTTACCTCTCATTAATTAACCCTACTTATTACTGCTTTAGAATCATTGCTAAGAACCAGAAAAACTCAAATATACAGTGTTTATATCAAGCCCTTTCCATACCTTACACCCTGACCTTTTAAGCTTCTTCCTCATGATTTTACATCCCCTGGCCATTGCACAGACCCTCTGAGGGACACTGCTGTGGCAAACTACTTGGAAGTGTACCAACATCTTGTGCAGTGAGTATTAATTTCCAAGAACTTTAGTAGAAATCAAGTACATCTCATAACCTGTTAGATTTTCTGAAATGTTAGATTCTATTTACATAGAAGAACCTCTCCTGAGAATGAGGGAAGTTTCTACGACCAGCTGATCAGGATGAATCAGAAGTATCTACATGGATGATGAAGTATTTTGTTGGAAGGGATAATCATGTTTTTTCACAAATGTGAAAAGTTAATCTTCATTCCAAATACTGCATTAAAAACAGTTTTACTCATTTATTGGCCTAAGTGTAGCTAGGTCTCTGTAGGTTCAAGCTGTGCTAAAGGAGGTTCAGGTTGGATATTAGGAAATATTTCTTCACTGAAAAGAGCAGTTAAACATTGGAAGAGGCTTCAAGAAGAAGTACTGGAGTCACCATCCCTGGAAGCACTAAAAAAATGAGTAGATGTGGCAACTCAGTGATCTAGTGGGCATGACAGTACTCAAAGGTTGGACTTGATGCTTTTAGAGGTCTTGTCCAACCTTAAAGATGATTCTACGATTCCATATAGGACTTGTGTTTGTGCATATACAGGTATATCAAAACACACTAATATAATGAGGCAATATAGTTTGTAAACTTAAAATTAAATACTTCGAGAGTTTTATATCCTAAGAGAAATGGAGACCACACATGCATTTGATTACAGAAATTCTAGTCTGAGGTTTTAATTTCAATGCTGAATATCTGCTTTCAATATATTTATAATAAATCAACACATGCTATTTAGATCATGTAACAACTACATCTGATTTTTTTAAAGAATTTGCAGTATTATTAATAGAAAACTTAGTCTAGATACTAGACTTGTCAGGCTGAGAAACACAACTGTGTGTTACTTGTGTTTTCCAAATTTAGGAAAAAGGAACCCAAATTTCAAAGAAGTAAATAGTTAATTCTGTCTAACATTCCCCCTGTAAAACATTATATACTTTTCACCCTCAGAGAAGTCAGGTAAAAGCCTTTTTAGCTTAGACAGTGTAATTCTAAGTCTCAAATTCAGCCCCTGACAATGGCATTGTACACTCTCTGGAGTTTGCATGTTTGTTTCTGCTGGGGTCTCCACTGAGTTGTTTCTCCACATAAAACAGTTTTCCACATCCTTCACATGCAGGGAGAATTCCCACAGAAGCTCCTGAGGTATGAAGACCAGACAAAATAAACCTGACTGAATAGTTGGACCCAGACAAACTGAGAAATCATTGCAGTAAGGAAGGAAAATGCTTAGGTATAAATTTTCATTTTCATCTAGCCAGCACATGTGTGTCTGTTCAAGGACTGAACAGCAGCTACTTAACACACAGAAAAGTATGACTGAGATACCATCAGATTAGGAAAGGCAGTCTGGGGACATCTAACCCAGAAAAAGCACATCACATCATAAGGAAAAGAGGGAAGAATTTCAGACATGGACAAAACTAACTCTTGGGATTTTAGAACTGTAGCTTTGATTCCCATATGAAAGAAATCTCAAGCACACTCTAAGATGCAATGTGAACCTGTAAAGTAGCTATCAGCAACCTAAAAACATTCAGCTTAAGGCTGATCATGGTTTGTGACTGCACAGTCATTCCTAATGTAATTTTGGATAAAGATGAAACTTGATAACCAATAGACTGCTTCCATGCTAACAGTCCCAAGTCAGATGGTTTCCTCATGTCACCTCTTGTAAAACAGCAATAGGACTCCCCTGTCCTCAAAGCATTATTGCATGGGTAAGTCATGCTTGCATGGAGACACACACAAGAACTACCAATTGAAGTGGGTGCTTCAGACTAGAGCTGAGAATTGTTCCATTTTTATGTGGAAAAGCACATCCCTCAAAACAGATCACTTCCCCTGTGGGTCAGAGCTCAGCTGCAAGCCAGGCCAAGACCACCAAGGGCAGGAAGGAATCTCTCATTCTTTGGCATCAGCCAAAAATTCTGTTCTATGGGACAACAACAATGTCAGGGGCTGCAGAGTTCCATCCCTTACCTCATCCACCTGAACGTTTATGCCAACGGAACCAACAGCTGACCAGCAAAGGCTGGAATGTGGAAAATCTCCAGTGGAAACAAGATTTTATTTCTCCCTGAAGTTTTCCTTTAAATGAATAATGATTCCATTTTCCAGGGCTTACAAATACCAGCCATACAAGGGCAGGTCACTCACCAGTGGTATCAGCAACATCAGTGCCCAGTGGTGAGATCTGAGCAACCGTACGAAAATTATTTTCAGTGTTGGCTCTTTTTCAGCTGAATATTCCTCTTTAGCACCACACTGTATTTTAAATGACCCTGTGGTCCCACAGGAGAGCTGGCCTCTTGTCAGCTGCAGACATCAGATGCAAGTGTAAATAAGGATTATACAAATGGGAGGTCATTAAAATTCTGGTAATGCTAATTTGGCATGACACCTCTAATGGGTTATATCTTCACACTTCAATTATCTAATCACCTAAATTCTTTTAACAAATTTACATTTCATTTTATACATCAAGATTCAAATTGACTTGTTCAATTCTACCTCCACCCAAACTGTACTCATGCTCAATTCAATTTCTGTATTTAATATTGTCACCAATTTTGAGATTGTAGTTATTAACCACACAAAAACACAGATACTACAACTGCATGTGTCTATATACTTATGCATAGAACTAATCATTCTAAATAAACTTTCCTTTTTAACAAGTTTTTCAGCTCTCAGGAGGAGCACAAAATTCATCTTGCTAGTAGGATACATTTTTGTGAGAGAAGTGAAAGGAAATAAAGTGACATTTAAATCAATAATTTACATGTCATGTTTCAATCTATTTCCACAGTTGTGTTTTACAACTTTGTTTTCTGGTTTACTGTATCAAGTTAATCTGGCTTGTTCAGGAAAAGTAACAACAAAAGGAAAAACCATTCACACTTTGCACATAACACTGGGATTTTATTTTACATGGGAGGTTTAATGATCCAGTTAGAACATTCCACTCATGCAGACTTCCATTTTCTAAGCTGTGATTTTCAGGAAATCTGAGTTATTTTCAGACCATTTACTAAACTAGGAATTTATATAATAGCTTTAAATAGGAGTAAGTAAAGATGAATGTCTTCAGAAGAATCAGAATGATTAATTTCTTTCAAAACGTTATTTTTAATAAACACATCAGATAAAGAACAGCCAAATGTGACCATTAGCTCCTACATAACCACAGGTACACAAAATGAGAGAGGGGTTTTGTTTTCTGATTGATTGACTTCTTCACAATAATGCATTTTCCTACCAGCAATAGTTTAAATACAAATTGTGAATTTCTTAATCCATTTTGATTTTTAAAATATCCCTGAGTAGATAGCAGGCTTATTCTTTTATCCTTCCCTATAAGAAGGCATCCAAATAGCAGCCAAGTATTGTGTTGGTGTGATACAAAGGGTGGTAAGACGCTTTATTTTAAAAAATGTGTGTCCATGAGGGAGATGGGATAAAAGGGAAAAGGTGAATACATTTCACTTCCAATGGAAGCTGGCAAGTACAGTCAGAACTCCTGCATGTTAGAGTGACTTAGGCTGCTGCTAAAGATATGAAAAACGAATTCCAGGTGGTAGCTGCAGTCTGACTTTTATGAGGTAAACTGCAGAAATGGGAAAAACAAGCATCAACAGCATTGAAAAGGCCACAGCAACAGCACCAGCCTTACACAAATACTCATGGACAAATGTAGAAGCAAGACATTTCCTACAGGTTTTTAACTTATAGCTTTTTGATGGCAGCTACCCTTCTCTACAATGTACTGAAATCTTGGGAGCCCTCAAATATACCAAGTTACACAAAGGTAAAGCTGCAGACTTACTAAGCAAGAGCTACAAAGGACATGGAGCAATGCACTGAAGGTGAATTAAGATGAACTTTCTTCAGTAACACCACTCTCAGTTTCACAAGAACACATAGTAAGTATAACTTCATTTACAAATTATCTACTTTTAATAAGAATGCAAAATTATAGTTTGTCAGCTGGTATGTTCTCTGTGGCTGTAATTCTGCACTTGAAGGCTGAGCTGCTCTTAGCACCTTCTGACAGCAATATCTAAACAAAAAGAGCCACCCTGCAGAACTCTAAGTTGGCCACTCTATGGGAGAAGTGGCTGTGCACATCCAGCTGCTACTAGTGCAGGTGATGGAACAGCACCCTACTCCAGCTCACCAGATTGTCACCAGCATTTGTAATATTCAGCCTCACTGCCAACTTTCCTTCACTCCCAGGATGTGTTCTGCACACTTACAAGCACACAGGGTGCTGCTACTGGCTCTGAACTCCCGTGGAAGATGATGGAATGAAATAAGCTGCTCATCTCAGGTGCTCTTGCTCCTAAAAGTATTTGTTTATCCAGGGCCAATCACTGCTCTGGTGTCCATGTAATGACTTCCTCAGAGCAGGCAGAGATTACCCACACGGCTGATCACTTTATTACTTCAGAATGGCTGTTTATTTACCTTAGTGCAGCAGTAACATGCAGGGATAAAGCTTGTCACAGCTGGGCAAACTCACCATATTCCTTACGCAGGTGGTCTGGAATGTGGGGCTCATAACCTTCCTTCTCAGGGACCTCCACAAACTCATCTTCATCCTCATCATCATCATCATCCGAGGCTTTCATCTGCAGAGATATTTTTGTTAGGGTTATTTTCTCTTTATTTTAATGTGAAGACTGCTTTTCATTTCCCTTCACACTGAAAATATTTTGCCAACATCCTGATAGCCCTACTGAGACTTCTCTATGTCAAAAGTATTTCCCTAATTATGTATTTAATCTTTATCTAAGATTAGGCCTCTGCTTAACATTTTATCTCTAAAGCCATATTCTATCCTAAGGGCTTCTTTAAAGCCCCTTTTATCCATTAGAAGACATGCAGTTGGTGAAGTCTGAGAAAGTGTGAAGCTATAAAATAAGACCAAAAAAAATCTTAAAAATAACGTCAAGATTTTGACTTAATGAGCAAATTATAGTCTTAACTCTTCTCATTTTGATGATTTTACTCATTTACCAGCACTCAAATAATCTGTGGCATGTTAAATAGTATCACAAATTGTTTAAGAGCTCAAAACAAGAGCAGGAAAACAGGAGAGGAAGCTGATGAATGAGCAAGCTAATAGTGACCCAAGGAAGAATATTCAGATCTGTATACTACAGTGGTTCAGTGTGATTCTTCACAACAGCACTAAGAATAATTTGATACATTCATTTCTTACATACATTCTTCTTCTGATTTGGTACATCCCAACCATTTACACCACCAGACAGCACACACTACTCTTATAAAAGACCAACAAAACAGAATTTTCTTAAATGTGCACTTGGTCTGTCTTGCAGTCTGAAACTGAGGATCTATGAGTAGATGAAACAAAAAAAAGGAGTTCCAACAAACCAGTGTAATTCATCCACATAAGTGGCTTCCTATGTATAATTTTAGCTAGCAACTGCTGTATATGTGCCATCAAATCTATACTTTTTCTAAGCTGGTTCCGTATCTGAAAATGATTTTGATTTCTAAATTGCACATAAGCTAAAAGAATCTGTGTCACCAGACATGGTCTGTACTACCAGAGCTTTAAAAAAGCAAATGCCAACCACCCTAAAAAGGCAACAATGATGGAGACTTTAAGCTTCATTTCCTTTGCCCATGTTCAGAGTCACCTCATTCCCAACAACATAATTAGCACTTTATTGTATGTTTGTCATGTGCTTTTACAAGGAAATAGTAAAAGGTATCCACTAAATCCAGCCTTAGCACAGGCTATCACTTCTTCCACTTCCTTGCAGCAACCCAAAGCAATAGATAAGGAATAGCATAATTTTCAATATTTTCAGCTGTGTTCTTTACTTCTATTAGTGCATCTGGCTTCTGTTAATACCAACAACTCATTGTTACAAGCAACAGAGGATACTGCAGGTTTTGCCTGCAGCAGAATTTTCCCAATCTAATTCACTACTCTAATCTTGTGTCACAGCTGAGTTTCTTTAAATCACACATATACACTGAAGCCAAAAATCTAGCAGCTAATCTTGGTTTATCAAATGTGGTTAAAAAATAAAATAAATAACAACTTTTTTTAAAAAAAAAGTATTTCTTTTTGGCCAGAATTAATTGTAAGCTGGACTGTATTAATTCCTAACAAAGAATGTTAATTGACATTAATACACAGATATACATTAACACATAATGAATGGATGGTACAAGTTGGAAGTAAGACTCTCCCCTCTGTTTCAAAAGTTACTTCAATCTAAGAAAGCTGCAGTTCCAGTGAAAAAGAAGAGAAAAAACCAGATGTACTGTCCTGATGACAGGAGCTGATTTACTATTGCATTCTTACTAGAGAACATCTAATTAGTCTTCATTTTAAAATAAAGTCTCAGGGCAATCACGTTTGAGAGCACCCTGCTGCCAAAGACAGGTAAGGACCCCAATGCAATTTCAGCCCAATTACCCCTCCCCTGAGAGCTGCCAACATTCAGGCTCTGCTGCTGGATCCTGCATCCTTGGTTTATTTTTGTTTGCCACTCCAATCATTTTTCCTGATCTAAAGGAAAGCAGCCATTCAGGGCACACCTGGCCCAGCCCAGACAGATGCACACTGAGTCTGACCTTCTCAGCAGAAACCAAGAGAGAGTTCTAATCAAAGAAAGGATCCACACCAATCACAAACTCCCAACACCACTAGATTTGAAAGC
Organism: Irena cyanogastra; assembly: GCA_013397155.1. NCBI lineage: Eukaryota > Metazoa > Chordata > Aves > Passeriformes > Irenidae > Irena > Irena cyanogastra. The sequence goes on along the minus strand of VWZV01008295.1, from coordinate 83,398 downwards.
AGAACATCTGTCTGAAACTACAACTTTTAGAAGACTTTCCTAGTGGCCTTTAGAAAGAAAAAAATCATCATGTTTTCTACTGCACATCTGGAGAGGGCTAGAGATTGAAGAGAAATTAGATGGTTTGTATTTTGGTTTTGAAATTCTGCTGGTGTTGTCATTCCCTTTTCATCTATAAGGGGCCATTTAAATTTGGATGTAACCGCCAGCAAATAACCTCCAGTATTTCTCCAGCTACAAGCAGGACATCATCATAATTCTCATACTCAGGTTCCATTTCTTACCTAGCTACTAAAAAAAGATTTCACCAAGATAAAATTTGTCATAGATGATCTTAGTCTGCAACTTTGTCATAATGTACAAACTGACTAACTTTCACATCATAAAACAGGGAAAATAAATTCAGTGTATTTCCTTAGTTTTTACTCAGTCTGTAAACAAATAAACAGCAACAGGTTTAAGGAACAGAGAAATAGTGTCAAACTAGCATGAGGAAAAAACTCAGTCCAGCCTGATCATTTAAGTTACATTGCCAGATTACACCTAAAATAGCAGGAATATAATACCAGTACTTCCTTGCATGTCATATCTGAGAGGACTAGAGGGAAAGCAGAGTACTATCTTTAATTGAAATTTCACCTAATTTGGTCATATCACTCCAGGCACATATCTCTCTGTATGGTAATATACTAAAATTCAGTGGACTTCAAAATCCTCCACTTGAAAACTGCACTGGAAGCAACTTTGCTGCATTACCTGCATGATCTAAAACTTTAAAGCACGTGAAAAGGCTGACAGAGAAAAGGCATAATCAGATGCAAATTCACTTTGTTTAGGTACAATCCATGAAGTGTGCATTCAAGTACTATAGAAAACATTAATCATAGGAAACTGTAATTTTTGTTATCAGTCTAACACTAATCAAAAGGGAAACCTGTCACTATCGCTGACCTGTGAAACGTCCCAATTATACTCTTCAGAAATGACAGGAGCACTTAACTTCCTCACTGAGTAAATGACGACAATCAATCAAGTTTGAATAACAATGAGCCACGGAGCTGAAAATTATTTTTTGTATAGAATCTACCCAGGAATTTATGAAAGGTGAAAAGCAACCCAAGGTTTTAGGGGCATTATGGCTTTCAGCTAGTGCAGCACATATCAAACACTAAACAGAATTTATGTGTTTTAATTTTCTAAAAGGTAGATGTGGACTTGGTGCTACAATGCATAACATATAATGCCAGATTTTAAATATGGGGGTCATTTTCATAAAATATTATGCGTATTGTTCACACCCTTGAATTTCCCTGGAGTCTTCTATTAAATTTAGATTTCCTGAAAAAAAATATTAACTGCTTAGCTAACTATCAGGAATTAAGCCCTCTTTTCCCTTCAAACAGATATAAAGTCTTTATCTTGATAAAATCATTACCAAGATAAATAAGTTATCTTTTTACTTTAAAATATTAAAGTTGTCACTGCTGGAAATTCAAGAAGTTGCACAGTAATAGCAAGTAGTTATATCTCAATTTACTTCATTCCAGTGGTACTTTATCAGAACCATCCCATTTACGTATGTTTGTTCCATTTCCTTGCTAGAGAAAATGGGAGACCTCATGGGCAGCATTATTAGTTAGAAAAATATGTTTTGTTTTCTTTAAAGTTCCGCTTTTCAAGCATGAAGACAGCTCCAAAAGCAACTTCTACAGAGCTAGTAGGAAAGCTCAACCACCTCCTATCTATGTTTCACTACAGGTAGACTTCTTCAGTCAATCAAAAAAATAAAACCAAACAATCCACCATTAAATCAGAAGAAATAAATATTTAAGACAATAGTTTTAAGTGGCTGATTAAGTAAATTATAATCCTTTTAGGAATGAGGAGTTAGGGTACTTGCAACCATGAAAAAGGAGACTGAGATAAAAACAAGCAATATGAAATTTCTAGTGTGCCATGTCTGAAGGGAAGTAAAGTATAAGAGCAAGTGATAAATACCACAATGTAAAGCTTTTCTTGTAGTGTACAAGATTAAATACCTCAAAGAAGGGTAGTCACAAAACTGCTTGTTTCTCAATCACCTGTCAAAGAACGTGAGAAAAAAGCTCCTGGTTTCAAATCTACTCTAATTATCAGGGGATATGAGGAAACTCACTAACACAGCCTTATCACAGATGGAGGGTGAACCAGCCCTCTCTGTCACTAGAGAGAATGGTCCACCTGAAGGGACACCAGATCCCCAGACAGCAGAGGCTGTTTGCACCACCTGCTTTTCAAGTTCCAAGGGGAAGGGAATTTTTAGCCTGTTAATCTGCTCTAAAATGCTGATATTTATTTTTGTGTTTATTTATCTAAGTCACAGAATGATGCATTTGCAAAACTATGTGCTGGTTGTTGGTTTCTTTAACATGGTAGGATCACTGACTAGATATCCATATTCCTGTGAGAAGAAATGGGATTTAGCTAGGCAATTTTCAGATTCTTGAGCTGGACTCATTTACATATGAGAATATGGTTTAAAAAAAGACAGAAAACATGCATGCATTATTTTCACTGTAATCACTCAGAACATCTTCACAATTCTCCTGATTTTTCACTAAAAACTTCAAATAGTGCTGACTAGTCCAACTAGACAAGTGCAATCAAACCATTTCCTCCCTAATTCATTAAAAAAAAACTTGAATAAACAGATGTTTCCTTATTACTCTGCATTATTAAAAAAACCTAGAAAAAACACTGGGTGCCAGTAGAAATGCAATTGTTTCTTTTACTTTGCAGTCAATGCTCCAACAGCCTCCGTCTGTTAGTGCAGCTCAGTGCAACCAGAGCCCCAGTTAAAGGCCTTGTTCACCCACCCCAACCAGTAATAAATGTGAAAAAAGCCTCCACCCACCACACACACTTGGAAAGATGTGAAGAAAAGCCCTTGATCCTTTTCTGACTTTTATACAAATTGACTGCTACATTCTGTTAAGAGGATTTAAAAACCTGAGTCTCTGCAATCATAATTAAAGCAAGCAATAAAATTACTGAAATATACAATGCAATCAGTTTATAGGGCTAGATCTACAGCCACTACTAATTATTTTAGAAAAAAGAAGGAAGCAAAAAGCACATGAAGAAGTCATATCTACTCACTAAAACACCACTTGCAAACTACAGCTGGGACCATTAAATAAATTTTGCATGGTCTAATTAACTTGGTTTGCAATCTCAATTACTTTTCACCCAAGAAATCACTTTTGTTCAGTTTTATGCGTGCCTGTTTCCCTTTTCTAAAAAAAAATGATGTAAAGCATCCTCAGACAAGTGAACTCTAAACTTCATTTGTCTTTCAGCAGGCTTGATGGCTATGCATTTAAAAACCCATTCTATCTTATAAACTAAAAATTAAATGTACTCAGCTGTGATGGTCGTCATTGCATCTGCTATTTATATGCTAATACCCTCACTGAAAGATCTTGCAAATTATTCCACCGTGCCAATATCTCATGTGCATCTACTCAAAGCCAACTAAATATTTTTCTAGAAGATTTTGGTTAGGGAGCCAGAATATTTATTGCAGTAGAACCTAGTTAGAGGCGCAACCTTAAGCACATACATTTTTTATTCAACCACAACACAAAACATACTTCAGGCATGTTAAATGGAATTTGAGGATATGCTATGTAAGAAAACAGTGACTGGGGTAAAAATCTTCAGTGTCAGTAATAGAAACTAAATAGTCAAACAGTGTATCTTTAATGTAAAGACACATTCCTCCTTTTCCATTCTTTTATATCATCCAGCACAGGGTGACATGGAAATAAATGCTGGCATTTGGACAGATTTTAGAACCATGCTTGAGTTTTCTCATGTGCAACACAAGGAAAACACAAACTACTAACAGAGCTGTATTTATAAGAACCTCCCACACACCCTCCCTCCCCTTCACTTCGTGATAGGAACATAAATTCAAACCCCGATGACTGCAAATTAGATATGTGGTCCAGGCAAAGCACATTTTATGTTCACCCGTAAAAGTATCACCATTCATTCTATGTGTAGTTGCTCAACAGCACATAAGCATCTTGGCCAGGCTGACTTTTATTTAGGAATGCACTTCTCACATTATTTCCTAATTTCCAAGAGTTACTAAAAATGCTTGAAGGATTCCAGCCTAACACTTAGCCAAAGTACACTGGAGAATGACCATACCTTGCTCCAAATTGCTTTAGCAATACAACAACTACCAGACAAACCAGTTTTTCCCTAAAGCAAGAGTCTGTGAGGATTCTGAGAGCCCTGGAGGGGCAAGCTCAAAAACCAGTTCAAAAGGCTGCATCTTCATGAATCCTTTCAGAAAAAACTGGTATGTCCAATAGACCCAGGGGACCACTGTGTGCCTCCACAGTTTCAGAGGACAGAAAACAAAGGCAGTCTAGAAAACTGGTACATTGGACAAAATTATTACCTCAGGAAGATATTGCAAGGCAAGTTTAGTATTTCTTTAGCCATAACCACTCAAGATGTGTTCTCAGATGTATTTTCATACCTCACTACTTGAGCTCCTACCATCCACCAAAATCATGGTTGCCTAAATCATCTTAATCCTTAATCCTTAAGTAGGTACATCAAAAAGGCCAAGTTCTCTTGCAAAATCCATATTTTTTAGAAAATAAGTATCACTATTAAACTAGTGAAGGCTCCCAAGTCTAACAATAACAGGTAAATACAAATCTCAATTAAATAAACCTAATTTATTACAGACTGGTAAAAAAGTGTTCTATGCAAGATACACAGAACTTTACATGTATTTCTGATTATGCATTTCAGGAAGAAAGATACTTTAGATGTGAATGGATTTACTTTCACATTGCTCATCAGCTAAATTTAAATGCATTAATATATGTTTCAAGCCTAAAACTTTTCTTCTTTTTCCATTTTTATAAATACATATTTAGCATTGTACCTCAATGATCCTCACAAAAAAAAATTCAATTCAATATACTATTTCCCCTTGTAAGGTAGGATGGATAAAAAGCAGGAAGCAAATTTATATCTCCTACTTAGAGAATACACACTGCTCAGTATTCATAGATGAATCAAGGGAGATGACCCTTTGGCCTGAAAAAGTTAAGTATTTAACATAAGGGTTAACCTGATGATGGAGACATCCTACTTTATTTTACACTCTATTAGAAGAGCTCCAAATTGCATTGTGCGACCTGCGAATCAGACAGGGGTCAGAGGTCATCACAGTGACAACCCCAAGAATTCATGGCTAGATCTGCATAACAAGATACTTTTAATAACTTCATAGCAGTGGCAGGCTGCATGGCCAGGGCAAAGCATAAAACACACCACAGCACCATTCAGCTCTCGGGAAGAAACAAAACCAACCAAACCCATCACCCAGCTGCTCAGACACTTAAACAAGGCAGTGCTGTTCTGAGGGCTAATTTTACAGTGTTCTGTTTTATATCAGTCCTACATCCTAATAAAACCTAAAAAAAATAGAAAGCTCTTTAAGCTGAAAAGTGATTACAAAAGAGATGTTTAACAGAAATAATAATAACATGACAAACATGACAATAAAAATAACACCAATTAAAATAAGGAGGAGGGAGCATTAAGTACCTGCATGACCTATTTAATATTCTATGTTTACTTTTGGCAGTTATGGTTCGCCTGGCTTTTTTGATAAATATTACCTAGACAAAAAAAATCCCCAACATTTAAATGTTGCCTAGGCTACCAACTTGACCATATAAATATTAATAAATTTTATTATTTATTCTGACCACATTACATGCTAACAATGTATAAAATCTGGTAAAGAACATATTTAGGTATAATGCTGATGTAGTTATCAAATATTCCTATATTTGTCTATAGAAAACACACTAACAATCAACATCAAGTTACCATTTAAATCTTAAAATTAAATGCTTCCAGTTTTCAAAGGGCAACTTCTTGTTAAGAGTTGGGGTTTCTGTTAAAAAGCAGCACCTGGGGAAAAGACTTCTCTACAAAGGTGTCCCTCTTGCTGCATGGTCTGAGCATGTTTTAGTAAATGTGGTTTCAGACACTGTGAGGGATCACTGAGGACAAATACCTAACCCCCAGAAACAACTTCTCTGCAATGAACAGGAGGAAAAAACTGTAAGGATGTGAGTACAGAAAGCTGTTACAGAGAGCTGTCAGCAGAACTGGATTCTCTATGGCTACAGAGAATCAGAAAAAGAAATACAAAATTCAAGTGCAGCTTGTTTTTTTTTCTAAAGCAGGGACTAACTTAACAAAAAGACAGACTTGAAAAGAGCTGGTTATAAAGCTACAAAATGATTAGGCAGAAATAATTCATTAGAATTGCTAAAATGCCAAACTGTAGTTGAAGACATAGAGAAAAAAAACAAATCAGCAAATGTTGGAACCAAATAACTGGTAGAACTCTTGCCTTAATTTAGAACATATTAAAATTTAAACCTTTTAATGTATTTTAGGACTAAATAATTAGCAGCAAACATTTAAATTGTAAATTTGTAACAATTTTCTGATTGTACTCTTTCTGAAAAAATCTTACCTGTATTATAGTGAGGTTTGAGTATCAGGTTCTGGACAACACAAGGACAACTGCAAATCTAATTATTAATGGCATTATTGAGTTCAACCAGATGTTTCACATGGATAAAATTAAGTACACGAATAAATCAAGATCCAAGCGCATGCTTAGATTTGACAGAAGATAAGGAAAGGTGAAACAAAAAGTAATGAATACAGTTAATGAAAAACTATATCCCTGGTTGTTAATGTAATTTGAAAATTAAAATTCAAAGTGTAACAGGTCTGTTAAATGATCCCTCTGCTGACAGACACATGAATGGGATGTTTCTCACATCATCTTTCCTCCCGGATTCTGTCTGCCCAAGTTTTAGCCAGCCTCAGTACTAAACTTTCCACTGCTTCCCAAGGTAATTACATAAGACATAAGCATACTTCGAACGTACAAAATCCAGCTAATGAGCTACATTTCTATTAACAATGTCAGGATTTCAAGTATTATCCTAATGGGTAATTCTTTATGGAAAAAATTCTATGGAAAAAATTTATGGAAATTAATGGAAAAGGATGGAAACAATGTAAGTGAAAGGTAGTGTGCATGATTTAAAATACAGTACATACTTGTCCTCTCTAAAATTGCAAAATCATTTGCATCTAATCAGCAGCAAATCAGACATTAAACAAGAAAAAAATTAAAATCCAGTATTATAAGAAAAGGAAGAAGACACTGAGAAACAAATCTATTTCTAACTAGCAAAAATAAAATTTTAAGAGAAATTTGATCATAAGTTATTCCTGCATAAGAACTGAAAGTCTGGAAACAGTATGTTTATTTAAACACCAATCTAAGCCAATAATTACAACTGTACTTTTACAATAATTTACAGAGTCACAAATCGACTTGAAATGTCTCTGGTATGTTGCTGTTGTAGTAAGTTTACCTGAAAACACAGACTGAGCAGATGGCTGGCTCTGGATCAAGGTGGCACAGAGAAAAATGTGGAGCGTGCAGTTTGCACTCCCTCTACTGGGCACTGAATTATCCTGAGCAGGCACTCAGAGAAGAAAGGGCCAAGTCCGAGCACCCTGGTACCGCGAAATAAAAGCCTTTTTACAGCTCCCACCCTCTTCACCCGGGGTCAGCCAAAACCCAGATTCACAGAAAAAATGTATTTCAAAACCCTCAAAATGTTTATACCCTCAAAATGCATTCTCTGTCAGAAACATGACTGACACCCCAAACAAGGATTTAACTACAGTGAACCTAACCCGTGTAAGCACACAAAAACTCATTTGCCTTTGACCAATACAAGTAATCTGTGATTTTTTTTGTCCACCCTCCACCCATTTGAAAAAGTAACAGCTTGTAAAAAATACCTTGACTTCTGGTCTGCTGAGGGCACAGCAGTGGGAATGGGGAATGTGTGGACTGGGCAACTGGAAAGTATTATAATTATAAAATCTGCTGCAAGGGATTTGTTTCTAGACAGTCAAAGGATAACCTTTGTTTTTCTTTCCCCTCTCCTCCCACAGCTCCTGAGAGGCAAGCACAAAACACAGGCTGGCAGGGTGTAAGTGTCACATAGAAATGATGGCCCTCCTTGTAATTAAGACTCTCTGATGGTTTGTGTTCTTCTCTCTCATGGAGGAGAAAAGTGGTTATAGCTCATGTCACCAGAATCTATTTAAAGTCAAAGTGTCTCACTGTATAAAGTTCTGTGCTTTCCTTCAAGAGACTTTGTATAAGGGAAGTTCCCTAAACCTCCAGAAAGTTCTCCTATGGTTTGCAACGCAGTTTGACTTTTCAATTTTTCAGTAAAGGTAAAAAAGAACTTCAGAGAAAGTAACTTGTGCTAATTGTTTAACAGGCTCTGATTGCCAAAGGCTCCTGCCTTGGAGGTTTGTGCTCTGTGATATGGAAAATGAAATGAGAAACAATGGAAAGCATGGATGTAATAATAAGGAATGCCAAAAGCACACACCTTGTGAACCAGCAAATATTTCTTCTGTGGAATCAGGCCAGTTAAAAAAGAGTAGCAATAACACATGGCAATTGTAAGGCATCCCAGGACCTTCCCTCTTTAAAGGGGCAAATTAAATTGGGGATTGAGAGTTATAGTAGAGTTCAGAGTAATAACTCTCCAGTTTCATTGTCTCTCACTTCCCTTTATCAACTTTTTTGATTTCTGTTTGAGGATGGGCAAAGGCTTTACTTCCTCTGTTCCCAGACAGAACAGAAACAAAACACAGAACAGAACAGATGAAAAGGGGGCAAATCAGTGACCACAGAAGTATGAAGATTGAGCATGAAGAAAATGCAAAAAGTCCCAGGAGAATGGGCAAGCCCAAGCCGCCAGCCAAACTGCTAATTAAATAAAATTAAATAAAACCCCTCTCCCTGAAAGAATGGCTTGCTGTGCTGCAGGATCATAATGACAGTTGAAATGAGCAAGTACACAAATAATTCACCTTTACATTCTCCAGTTAAGGATACAGCTACTTCAGAGTGCAGAACTGCCATCCTACCCAGACACAGAGATGGGACAGACTAGCTACAAACCAATCTACATGGGACCCTCTGCACTTAGCCATTGGCTCACATTCTCCCTCTCTGCTCACTGAACACCCCCCTTCATTTCCAGGTGGGCTCATCTCCACACATGAGCAAGTCCAGCACTCACTGGTCCCATGTGCCAACAAATCCCATCTGTAAAGCTCTGGAAAGACAGGGTGGATGGGAGCCAGGGCTTTGAAGGACAGACAGGCTGTCAATACTTCTCTTGGCTTCAGAGATACAGAAGACAGCAAAACTGGCATGGCAAGAGCTACAGCTCCAAGGACATGAGGACACCCAGACAAAGCTACAATACCTAACACAGGCAGCAAAGCTCAACTGAAGAGGAGATGTGTGCAGTGTTCCACATGCTGACATGTAAATACTTGACAGATGGGGATTAAATAACCATGGCCTAGGAAATTCTGTTTGTTCTACCAGACTCCCAATTTGCCATGTTTTTACGTTTCAATAAAGTCATCTGACACGTGAATAAAATCTAATTTATGCAGTTCCCTTCTGCTGTACAAAGCTCTCTATGTTTAGGTTATAAATTTAAAATAACTCAGCACTAACACTAAATTTGGTTCTTTTATACTGGAGAGAAACCCTAGGAATATTTATATATTGTTTTCAATGCTTAAGTTAACTCAGTCTGCATTGTTTCATTTTGAAAGTATTGTGAGCACTATGTGCTCTCTTTCTGTCCTTTTAGCAATGGAATTTATCAGCTTTCAAAGTAACATAGGTATTAGCTCTAAACATGCTATATAAGCCTAGAGATGGCATTGGTCACTCTCCTAAGTGGTAGCAATACCACTCCAAACACACGCAAAAATCAAGGCTTGAATGTCTTTTATATCTTACAAGAAATATAGCAACCAATATTCCATGCAGAGGTGCAGCAAATGAAGTCCTGTCAAGCAAATGGCAGGAATGACAGCAGATGTCTGGATTCCTTCATAGCTGGTTGCATAAAGGTAGCACACATATTTCACTGGAGACAAAAGCCTCTGACAAGACAGTCTTTCAGTACTTTTCATTCAGAGTTGGCATTTTTGACTGGTGTGGCACATCAGAAGGTGTTAAGATGATGAACCAGATTAATCTTGATTTAGCTTTATTTGTACCATGAATGCAAAGTCTACAACACTCAGTCATGGCTGAGGCTATACAATTTAGCTCAAGATGTTATGTCCAGATCAAATTCTTACAATCCAGTAAATCCAAACCAGACTCTAGTCTGGACTCTGACCCAAAGCACTTATTTTAATGTCAAGCTATGCAGTTATTTCATGTCATCACAGCCAAGAGAAATCAGTACTGTGCAGCTCTGCTTTTTATCTACGTAAACAGACCATAAACTCCTTTTTGGATCTAAGTAACATATTTGATCTTTCAGCCTCTGTTTATTCACGAAGTCTACCTATTTCACAAGAACTGTCATAGGTAGCTAATCTCTGTGAAACAGTTTGATGCTCTAAATTTTCTTATGATAACCTTAATCACATTACATGCTTAGTACAGAGTAAATGCTACACAGCAGAAAAACTATTTTCCTGAACTGAGAGACTCTCAGAGTTTAGCAAATTGTGAAAGAATATGAGCAGTAGAGTGTCAACTGAGAAATATGCACAAAAGAAGCTGAGGACTTAGTATTACATATAAAGCAACTAAGAGTAAATAAAATCTGCACTTACCCACTTCTCTACCCTAAACAACAACAGGGATGCTTTAAACAGTTTTGCTCTAATAACCAGGCCCCCTGGAATATTATACAGGTGTTTACTGCTCCTTGAGGGAAGCTATAATCAGCTGAATTTGTGTAATTTACAATAAAACTTGTGTTGAAAAGTTTCCCAGGTTATGGCTTAAAAGAAAGAGCATTTTTCTGTATACAAGCTAAGCTTTACTAATGTCCTCTCTAGTAAAACAGAATTTTAAGGAACTCACCTCTTTTCTTTTTCTTGCTTTAAAGGAAATGTTCATTTCCTTGTATTTCTTCATAGCAGTCTCCAATTTATTCTTGAGTTCAATGGCACATCTTAACCGATCATCATTGATTCCTGCTCTGGTAAGTAGCTGCAAACCAAGAAAACAACATTCTTATTCTCTTCTAGAAGTCTGAGCCAAGAAAATATTTCCAGTTTCCCCTCATAATTAATGAAACAACAATGTCACAAATTCCTTTGTTGTACAAGTGACAATTAGTGAAGTCGATTCTTTTACTATCTAGACTATAAAACATAATAGCAACTAGTGAAGCCAAAGAATGAACAGCTCTTACAAACATCTTCTGAGAGTGCCCCTCAGTAGGCCAAATTCCACTCAGGAGGCTTCATGATATACTGCTAACCTTTTGATAGAGAGATGTCCAACAAAAATAAGCTGTGTTTTACTTTAAGACTTTGCAAAGAAGCCAAGTTTTACCTATCTCAAAAAAAAATAACAAAGAATTGCCTATAGGTACCACACCAAAGGCTGAGAGCTGTCAAACAAGCTACATAGCTCCCGCAGTCTCCTTTAGTCCACCCTTACTGAAATAGAAATATTTTCTAACTGTTCCTATTTCTTCAACCTTCATTTCCATTTGGCTCACTCTCCCTCAAGCTTTACTGTATCCCAATCCTTGTTTCATCATCTTTTTATTTAAAAATTAAGAAAAAATAATTATCTCTTTATCTCACCTGAATCCAGGACTGCACAGAAGGCCAGAACTTATTTCTGAGAAGTTTGTGAGCATCCATGACACTGTTTATGATGGCAGTATTATCTTCATTCTCTTGCACTTTTATATCTGCTCAAAACAGAGGAAAAGAGTTAGTGCATGACATTTATGGTATCTTCACTACAGGAGCTAAAAAAGGCAAATTGCTCTAAGACATTTGATCACTTCAGGGAAAGTTACAAAAATTAGAATGCTTCTCTGTTCAGTAATAATTATTCTATTACTATCCACCCACTCAAAAAATCTGAGGAAAATATGAAAAGTATTCAGTCCAGCATGCCAGAAAGAGTTGTTAAGCCATCATTACTAAGGAATCACCAAATAAACCACAGACAAGTTCGGTCTTACTATTTACACCTTGTCCCAAGTTCAAATGAACTGGGCCTTATTGTACTAATTTCTTCATATTCAACAGAAAATAATTCCTACCCTGGTAGTAACAGGGACTCGATCGCCAAAGAAGATGGCATTATCCAAGTAAAAATCATACTTTTCACTCACTGTTGTCAGCAAACAGAGAAGCAGATATCACCCTTATTGTCTGTACATGGAATTTCCTTAGGACAGGAAATGTAAGAGACTTCCAAAACACAAACCATCCTGATTTTTCTACAGGTAATTCACACTATCAAAGTTATACAAAAAAAGGTGTAATCACTTGCTAGCAAAACTACTTACTTCCTTGCAAGGAAAAAGTTTCATAAATACTCAATTGTAAGATTTTTAAACTAGCAGCTTATTCCCCAGGAGCTACAGAGAGAAAGAGGTGAATAGCAAAGAGAAAGAAAATTGTATTTGATAAACAGACTGTTTTTAAACACAAGAGACTTGTTATAGATACTATGAAGTGCTATAATGGGCTTGTAACAACTACTACAAAAGTTCAGTCTTAGAAGATAATTAATGAAATCTGCTAATCACATACAAGGACACCAAAAACTATGAACAGTTACTAGAGGAAGCAGAAACAAAAAAATAAAAATTAAATTTAAAAAATAAATTTAAAAAAATCAAAGTGGTGTCCAGGAATCCCCAAGCAAAATGGTGTCCAGTAACCTCAGCATTTAAGTAACAGAAATAAAACCAAAACCACAAGCACAAAACACTTCAGAGAAAGGCTGCATCCAGCTGCATGTCAGAAGTTTTTCCAGGTACCTGTGGAGATTTCAAGGTCTAGAGTATATTTATGTGAAATAAGCCCATGGCTCCTAACAAAAGCCTGGTAATCATCGTCATCGAGAACAGGGCCACTGCACTGAATGTTTGAGCATGTGCCTCCATCCAGCTCTTCTTGCTCAGGATTCTCTTCTACCTCTTTGCTTCCATCAGGTGTAACACACTGAGAAACAGGAACAATGTCCTTGCTGCAGCATGGCTGTTCATCATCCCTGCACTCAAAATAGGATGGGTTAACTTTCCCCTGGGAGGACGAGGAGGGTGCAGGTCCAGCCTCAATAGCAGATGTTTGTTTGCTGAGCTCCGGGTCAATCTCGTTCACCCCAAAATTGAAAGGATCTGGCATCAGAAGCTGAAAACAGTTTTCCATCTCTGTCAGTGTATCAGCAATCTCTTGGGACATTTCTATCAAGACACAATTGTTTTATAAAATTGTTAGATACTATAAAATGTTAAGGTCTCCAGAGCAGACACAGAGGTACAAAGCAAATATGACTGCCAAAGGGGGAATCCATTTATCCAGTGACAACTGAGCCATACAGATCTTCCTCTTCTGCAAAAATTGTCCTTATAAAAGTGACAATACCTAGGCAGGAAATCTAGAATACCCTGAGCCAGGCAGACAGAATCAGGGCTTCTCCTTTCCTTATACTCTCTAAAATTTCACTATGTCAAGATGACTCAAGTGCTTCATAGAATTTGAAGGAAAACAAGGTTCAATGAGATATTCTTAGTGATGTTGGTGCCATGAATTTTATAGCTGTGTGTAGGAATAGCCATGAATGTATGTTATTGCTTAAACAGATGCTACTGATACAAATTACTTTAAGAAAGTTAAATCTCTTTAAAATTCCACCCTAGTGCATGAAAACATTTCCAGCATGCAGAATAAATGCAGACACAGCTGCATGCATTACATACACTAAAGTAATTTAATTAAATAACTCTTTATAACTGCAGCATAATATACTTACTATCTCTGTTGTTCTTTGAGGTGACAGAAATGTGTCTGCTATGCACATATTGCTCAGAGACTCAGGCCCCAGTTACATTTCCTAGCTGCACTGTGACACTTTTCACAGTTATCCTACACTGCATCCAGGACTCCTGTGCAGACCATTGCCTGTATTTCTGGAACACAAGGACTGTATATATAATATAAGTAAAGACATCAGCCAACAAGGCATTGGGAAGTCTGTGCCTAACAGAAATTAAGTCACTAGCTCCAAAAAGTCTCATGATTCGTTCACTTGGGGTGATGCACTCATACACTCTCTGAATTAGAGACCAGATCTTTACTTGACAACATTTTCTTTCTTTTCCATCTCTTCCTACTGAACTCACATGACAGTCACTTCTTTCCCCTGATATTCTTTAGGTGAGAGAAAGGGAGGGTTGAGCTCCAACAAATGCAGTATTCCTGCTTTCTGTGGTCAGCTATTATCTGGATAGCTATTCTCTCAGAATTTATTTTATACACCCTTAAAAAAGGCTGCTTTAAAAACAAACAAAAAACCAAACCAAAAATGCACTAAAAGAACCAAAGCAACCAACCTTCCATTTCTTTTTCAGTTCTTTTGACTTTTTCTTTGTAAATGTTCTCCAGTCGTTTTTGCTTTTCTTCTTCCCTCCTCCTTTCAGCCACAGTTCTGGCATGCACATCTTGAAAATCCACCTAAGGAGGAAATCAACAAAAAAGTGTAACATTCTTCGTAAGAAATATATAGAAAATCCATTTCCTAAGATCCTTATCTGTGGTGAAAAATCCTGTAACATCAGCCAGAAGCTCAGCAGCATTTCCTTTTATCTCTTCTCCCCCTTGAATCAATAACTGCAGCAATTGTGAATGGAGTTTTTACTCCTACTAATAAAGGACTGTTGAGAATCAATGGCTTTCAAAAGGAAATCATAAGGTAGAAAAACAAATCCCTTAGATTTTCACATCCAGAGTGCAGGAACAAACTGGGCTTTGGGAGGCTTCTGTCACACCACTGGAGACAAGGAGTTGGGGAGAATGAGCAGGAGGAGACTACGCAGGGTAGATATTAAGATTACATGAAAATATCACACCATGTGCACCAGGAAATTTAGGAAAATTTGTAAGCACTATAACAACTAGTGTATATATATATATATATATATATACACACACACATATATATATAACTTAAAAAAGAACTTTGTAAGAAAGGAAAGTAAAAGGCAAGACCTTCAAATTTATTAAGAAAGACCAAATTTGTGATTTTACAATTACATTGTTGGATTTTCATATTAAGGGAAAAAAACATTCAGTCTCACTTCCTTATGGCTGAAATATAAACATTAATCTGAACAACTCAAAATGCTGTTTCTTAAAATATTAGCAATATTTTGGGGTTTTTAGTTAAGTCTTAGAAGGGACTGAAAATGCAAAAAAACCCACCTCACTCCTGTTTTAATGAAGGGAGGCTTGACAGCATTAATGCAGAAAGAAACCCTTTTGAAAGACACAGAATTTCCTCTGACTGCTACCACATAACTTATGAACTGCCAGACAGACAATTCTGAGTGCTGAGCAAGCCTGCACTTTGCTGATTCTGCAGCCCACAGACTCTTTTGCAATGTCTCCATCACAAGCACTCACTGAAGGTTTGTCATTCTTGCCACTGCTAGATGATCAAGAATGTCAACATCCACTAGTAGCTCTCACCAACAAAGTTTTGGTGTCACACAAATGTTTTTATCTAACAGCTGTCAGAGAAACTGGCATGGAGGGTCTCCATCAGTTTAGGAAATAGGCACACTGGGTGGGCAGAAGGGTGGTAGGGAAAATATATGGTTTCACAACCTGCTGCATCATGTGGATCACCAGAGTGAGCTTTCTTGGTTTTCAGGTCCTGATTTTCCTACAGGTTTGCATAGCTCCCCACACAGAACTGGGAGAAATAGATCCACCCACAGAGCAGCACTGCCCACAAAAGCAGAACAAAGACAAAGAACCCAGGAATTGCAGCCACCATTTGCCGGCAGTCAGACTGGACTGCACAGAAAACCAGACACAGCTACAGCTTCCCAAAGCACAACTTCTGCCTCATGCCAGAGGACCTACAGTGGAATCATCTGCCCATTCTTTCCCCTTCTCTGTACCAAAAGGACCATGAAGCCTTTTATTGCTGGTCTGCAATTATGGAACTAAATGCATGAGGAGCAAAAAACTGCTTGATTGAAAGGATGCTAAGCAGCAGGCTGAGATAATTACTGCAAGTTTTGTGAAAATATTGGAATACAGCAGTACTATGCGTGGATCTGCTTGAAACCTTTTCTGTAATTCCATCCATGCATTCCTCGCATACAGAGATACTACAATATGAGTCACATGCCCAAACATGCAAACATTTGGAAATAAGTGAAATATTTTTCCTCTTTCTTCTTCTTTTAAACTTTGAGATGGGAGTTTGAAAACAATTACTTTCATGTATACTGAAGCATTATTTGCTCTTGAAGTCATTTATAGAGGCACCCACTTAGTATCTACTACTACTGACCTACTAACATTAAAAGAGTGGGGAGCTCTCTAGCTTTACATGCTAAAAGGACAGCAGCTGTCATCTTCTGACTGTTTATTAAGTGATTTTGGTGATCATTAAGAAAAACCCAACCAAAACCCAACTATAGACCACACACAGAACAAACATTCCACCCAACTTGCCCCATACTACTGTGCCAAACCAGTAAAACTCAACAATGATGTATTTTACTACAAAAAAGTAGTAAATGCCTCCTCAAAACTGTTGGTTGCTTCTCACACTTCAAGCATTAAGCTGGCAAAAGGCCAGTTGGCTTCTATCAAGTCTCTGACTACAAGAGTTACCAAACTGATTGCTTCTATTGATACTAATGTTTGTAGAGGAGCTCAAGAAAAGAGTACAGCTTGTATCAAAAGCTGGAGAGAAATCTCCCAGTTGTTATTGGGGAGCAGCCACTGACCACAGGAGCACAGACAGACCTGTCAAACTTCAGCAGAGCTGTTGTACACTTGTGTTCAACTGGGTGAAACTGTATTATGTGTTAAAACGCTCTTGTCTCAGTCTTGCATTTCTCCTCATCACTGTCATTTAGCTTTCTTCCTTTCTTAAACAAGATAAAAAAGTGTAATTCAAAGGCAATCATCTTTTGTGAGCAGATGCCAAATCTGTATGAAACACCAGCACAGCATAGTTCAATAGGGAACACCATGAGCTTACTATGGAACCAGAACAACAGAAACATATCAATCACAAAGGTTTTTCATCTACTGTTAGGAATCTAAATCTTTCTGAAGAGAAAGAAAATCAATATGTTTACTGAAAGCCTGTTATTATCATTGTAGGTAGTGTGAATGCTAGAATAGCGCTCCAAATTTCACTGTTGCACCTCAGAAGACAGACTAAAGCAGCAGAATGTTCCAAACACAGTAACTTGAAGTGACACCTGAAAGCTAAGGTTTACATGAAATTTCTTTCATCAAACCTCTTTTCTGGCTCAGTAACACTGCAGCTGAGGGTGGCAGGCATGTACACTTGCAAAGTGTACAGCAAAAGAGACCCAGAACCGGGCGGCTCAGAACAGAAATCTAGCTATGTTCTAAGGTCTATGTTTAAACTGGCATAGAAAGATTTAATAGCTGTTTATCCTCAGTTTAAGGCATGACCATTATTGCCCTTCCCAAAAGAGCTAAACCCTGGGGCTCCAGTCAGGAACCAGTGGGTAAAAGTCAGCTGATGAGCAGTACTTGCACCCTGAAAAGGCAGAGCCCAGTCATGAGTACAAGACTGGGGTTTCTAAAACCTACAGTACTGCAAGATGAACAGAAAGCCTGGGGTTTGCTTTCCAAAGACCACGCTCAACAGGAGGCCTACTACAGGCAGCGTCATTTCCGACAGCTTTTTTTTTTTTTAAATTTATTGGTTTCCTTATTTTGAACATCTCCTGGTGACCATCACCTAATACCACACAGTGGAGTAAAAAACGCCGAGTACCTTCTTGTTGTGCTTCAGGAAGTGGTATCCCAGGGAAAGCTGCTTGTAGGCCTCCCCATACTTCTCGTGCCAGTCTTGCACTGCCTTGATGGCTGCTTTCCTCAGCTTCTGCGCTACCTCCTTGGGCGGGGGAAGCGGCTGCTCGTGGTCTATCCCCACCGTGAGCTCCAGGAACTCCTGGAAGTTGGAGATCAGCAGCGTCCTGAACTGGTGGGACCTGGCGAACAGCTCCTGCACCACCTGGAAGGCGGAGAAGCGCATCTCGGCGTGCTCCTCCTGGAGCCGCGTCACCAGCAGGTGGTACGCGTGGTTGATGTGCTCCTCCGACGACCTGAGCACGGAGAAAACGAAGAAAAAGGAGGGGGAGGTATTTAAAAAGACGCTCAGCACGTAAAAACGTAAGTTTGGGGACGTAATTTATTTTAAATTGTGAGTGAACAGCTTCTGTGCTGGCAGCACCCAGTCCCCACAGCGGGCCGCAGGAACAGCGCTCGGGGCAGCTCCGCCAGGGACTGCCGACCTGGGGACAACGAGCGGGGCCCGGCTCTGTCCCTCCCTCCGGCCGTACTTGCAGATCTTCTTCAGCTCCTTCATCCTGCCGGGCTCCAGCCGCGGCTCTCCCGAGGTGGTGAGCTCCTCCACCAGCTCCGCCAGGCGCTGGTCCATCTCCGCCGGCACCGAGGCACCGCAGCTGCCGGGACACCCGNCCCCCAGCACCTACCACCCCCCCGCCACTCCGCACGGCACCGCCCACGTGACGTACCGGAAGCGCGGCTGGGGAAGGGCGGGGAGGCCTTAAAGGAGCCGCGCCCCGGGTTTTGTGTGAGGGCACGTTTAACCCCAGCCCGCCTGGAGGGGCGACCACCCGGCACGCAGCGCCCCAGCTTATTACAGGGTCAATTACACCTCCGAGATCATCGGCACCAACCGAACACCACCGCTCGAGTCTCTCCTTA